>ML295567.1:0-23001 GCA_005239495.1 Nicotiana undulata | reverse complement strand
ATATATATATATATATATATATATATATATATATTATGTAACATGACTATAAATTCTTACATAATTTTTTCATTATTCTTTTCTTTTTGGTTAGTTAAAAGACATAACAACATTGTGAATAAATATTAGAGGCGTCCATTATGATTTTGGAACTCTTGTTCAATCCCCTATAGGTATTCATTATGTTGTCTAACCCTTCCTCGTTTTTACGAATTTTTGAAAACTCCTTCAAATTTGAGGTTTTTGTTTTTCTTCATTAAACTTTTGTGATTTTAGTTTGTATAAACTACTTCATTAACAATTAAGCTTAACTTTAGTTTTTAACAAATTCAAGCTTAAATTTTACAACTAATAAAAACAAATCTTGCGGGGAAGAAAGTTAAATTTAGGCCAAGAATCGAAATTGTTCAAGCATTACTATTCATGAAGTTAAATGAAGTTTCCCTTCTTCGTCAATGTAAGAATTATCTTCCGCTCTGTTCTTGATGTCACGACTCGAAATCTATTAAGGTCATGATGGCGCCAGACACCACTGTCAAGCAATCCAATCATTCATTTGTTGAAATAATTCTTGTTTTTAACATTTTCGAAATCGTTACTTTTCACTTTAATACATAGTATCTATGTAGAAATCCATTTAAGTAAAAGCAACAGTCATTTCTTTTCCAATTTAATAAAAATACAGACCAAATACATCCCAGAACCCGGTGTCACAAGTACATGAGCAATTTCTAAGGATTTATACAATTACTACAAGGCTTGTCCGAAATACAAGTTGGACAAGGGATAAAATGAAAATACAGTACATAGATGGAGACTCTGCCGACTGCGGGTCGTCTCCGAGTGATGCAGCACGTCTAAGTCTCCCGATCAGCCACTCTGCTATGAAGGTACTTGTGCAACAAAATGCACAGCAAGTGTAGCATGAGTACGAAAATAACGTGTACTCAGTAGGTATCCCGCCTAACCTCAGAGAGGTAGTGACGAGAGGTCAAATTAGACACTTGCTATAAGTCGATTAAATATAATCAAGTGAGGTGCTAAGCATGAGTATCATAGGCAATTAAACAATAATCAGGAATAAGAAAATATCAACTTGTTTCACATTTAA
This sequence comes from Nicotiana undulata, assembly GCA_005239495.1. Taxonomy (NCBI): domain Eukaryota; kingdom Viridiplantae; phylum Streptophyta; class Magnoliopsida; order Solanales; family Solanaceae; genus Nicotiana; species Nicotiana undulata. The sequence goes on along the minus strand of ML295567.1, from coordinate 21,890 downwards.
CACATCAATTCTACTTCATTTTTAACTTGGCAATTCAAAAACTCCTTAGGCCAATAAGCATGTATAAATCACAGAAAATACGCAACATTTATCACGCGCAAACAAAATGTCGAGGGTCAAACGGTGCGGACCAACAATAATAAAATTATGCACTGCCGAGGGTCGAACGGCTCGATTCATAGATGCATCTATTTTCTCCGCTCGCGAATAGATCATGCGACGCAGTCAACATAAAAATAGTAAGGCTAACCTGCTCGCGAATCATACATGCGACTCAGGTGCTCATAGGTACATGTATTCACATAATAATCCGCATTTTTATCAAGAAAATAACTTCTCAAGAAAATGATAAAATTCTCTTTAGGTGAACATGAAGATAGTATTTAAATCACTTCTGGAAATTCATTTCCCAAGTTTGATAAGGTTTTAAATATCGTTGATTCATCCGGAACACAATTATGCAAGGAAGGACCCATTCTCTTCTCAAATGATTAAGGAAAATAAGTTCTGACCTTTTTAAGTATTCTATTACTAACTCGATAATATCACCAGGCTAATATCATTGGTAAAATCACAAGTACAACAGGTAAGGCATGCTAGTGGGTCCTAGGCTACCCGGATATGGCATAACAGTAGCTACGCACGGACTCCCGTCACCTCGTGCGTATGTAGCCCCCACAAATAATAACACATATTTAATTGGTTCACCTAGGGGGACAATTCCCCCTCACAAAGTTAGAAAGGAGACTTACCTCGCTCCGAAACTTCATAACCGGCTTCCAAGCCCTCCTGACGACTCCAATTTGATGCACAACGCCCCAAAACTACCAAATAACGGGCAAATCAATGAAATTTCACTCTAATACTTGTAACAAATTCAAATTATATAATTTCCCAACTTCGCTCAATGAATTGACCAAAATGCCCTCGGGCCCTCGGGCCCCGATTCAAAAATTTCTCGAAGATAAACTCTACTCATAGCTTTACTAGTTCAAATATATAATTTACTCAAATATTCATGCTCAATTCGTGGCAAAAATCCAAATTACCAAATTTCTAGGTTTTCTTCAAAATTCCCAATTTTTCCACAATTTTCATGTCTAATTCCATGTATAAACCTTGTATTTAACTTGGAAATAAGTAGAAACAACTTACCTTGTGATCCTTGACGAAATCCCCTCCTTGAAGCTCCTCAAAATTGCCCATACCAAATGAAAATAGGAGAAGGAATGTCAAAATTACCGTTTTAAAAACATTCTGCCCAGGCCGATATCCGCACCTGCGATCAACCTCTCGCACCTGCAATTCCGCAGGTGCACCCAAACACCCGCACCTGCGACCTCCTCAGTCCCCAACCAAAACTCGCACTTGCGCCGCATTGTCTGCATCTGCGCCTTCCCAGGTGTGTAAATTACATCGCACCTGCGCTCCCAACCAAGCCACCAAAATCTTGCACCTGCGGCACCCAAGGCCGTACCTGCGGCCAACGCCTCGCAGGTGCGGTCACACCAGATGACAGCAACTTCAGCTTTCTTAAACTTCAAATAATGATCTGTTAATCACTCGGAATCCACATGAGGCCCCCGGGACCCTGTCCAATCACACCAACCTATCCCAAAACATGACACAAACTTGCTCGAGGCCTCAAATCACATCAAACAACATCGAAACGACGAATCGCTCTCCAATCCAAATCTTTAATAACCTAGAAATTCAAACTTCTACATCCGATGCTGAAACCCATCAAATCATATCCGATTGACCCCATATTTTGCACACAAGTCATATTCGACATTTCGGACTTGCTCCAACTTCCGGAATCACATTCCGACCCCGATATCAAAAACCACTTCCGGTCGGATTTTTCAAAAACCTTCAAATTTTTATCTTTAGCCAAATGACTTCAAAATAACCTACGGACATCCGAATTCACTTTCGATCGCGCTCCCAACTCCAGAATCACCACACGAAGCTATTCCCAGACTCATAATCCCAAACGGACATCAATATCACTGAAATGCGCTTCAAGACAAACTTAGAAATTTCCTTCAAAAATGTTGACTTCCACAATATACGCTGAAACGCTCCCCGGGTTATCCAAAACCCGATCCGGACATACGCTCAAGTCCGAAATCATCATACAAACCTGCTGGAACCTTCAGATCCTGATTCCGAGGTCGTTTACTCCAAATTCCAGTCTTAGTCGATTCTTCCAACTTAAAGCTTCTAAAATGAAAATTTTCCTTCCAATTTAACTTTGAACTTCCTGAATTTCAACTCCGACCATACGCACAAGTCATAATACCTGAAATGAAGCAGTTCATGGCCTCAAACCACTGAACGACGTGCTAGAGCTCAAAACGACCGGTTGGGTCATTACATTCTCCCCCACTTAAACAGATGTTCGTCCTCGAACGTGCCAAGAGTTTCTCTTGAGTTATCTGAAATCACTGGTTAACACCTCGTGCACCTGCCCGTGCTGCCACAACCCAGTTGGGCTTATAAGCTTGATCAAATCTGAAGATAGCTTCCTTTATCCATACAATAAGCTCTGAACTCAGTTTCAACACCGGAAGTTCTCTGCCAGGCCTGTTTCTAATATACGAACACCGTATCAACTACCACACGAGGCACCAGAACACAACTGCGTACCTTTGTTGAATCAGCACCATACACCGCATAATCCATCATCTAACCACAATGACGCTCCCTGAACCTTAATAGCCACAATTGTACGAATATGATGCTCTCAATGCACCCTATAAGATATAAACATACATTCTGCTATAATGCTGACGATACCACCACAACGGAGGAGATGTGTAGAAATTCCTAACCAACTGCAGAGTTAACCGAACATTGAAATCTTTTCTCTTAACTTAGATCATCATCTCATTACAAACCAAGTAATGGTGATTGTCTTGTAGTATACTTCACATAATCTCATCGCACTTGACCCCTGACCCAATAATCTCGTCTTACCCAGTATGAATTGTTCAGACACAAATCATCCCAGACATGACCAACAGTCTCACACGATGCCACCATGCGCCAATAGACCACAACTCGAACATGGTACATAAGAAATGACTCAGGAAGGGACTACCCAACTCACGCAACTAATATGAGCTTTCCTCAGAAAGATAGGAAGTAAAACACAAGGAAAATAATTATAGGATCCTTACTCAACCTCACATTGTTGCGGCGTGCAACCCGATCCAAATAACATACCCGTGGCCACGTGCCACCCGGTCCCATCATAAAATTTACATAAGGAGATATACACGGAGCTGAATTTGCTCACTATTACAAATTACTGAATACCGGTCACAAGCACGCTAAGTGCATAATACCATTCTGGGGAGACTGATAGAGCCATATGCTATAAAACTCAAGCACAACTGAGGTGTGATTTATAATCTGAATCTCACGAGCCATCCTGCTCACATAACCTCATCACTACGTGGAATCTCATCACATAAGAAATTATCAAGTTGTTTCACAACTCACACAGCAAAATCGTAATATCACATAAATTTGACGAAGACGGGACAATACCTGATATTCCAACACCCCTCCTTGAGGAGCGCTATACTGAAATGAACAAATCTGACTCGCATGAAGCCCATAATCTCGTTTAAATCCATTCATACACTTCAATCCGATTCTGCTCGCACTGAACTAGGTTGATAGCCTTACCTGGGTCCAAAACAACCTACTTCCTTTCATAACACGCAAGAACAACCATCATAGCCGGGACAACACCCAACAACTCACAACAAAGATGAACTGAACGCCTTCCTGGCATACATCCTCAAATAAGCAACATTGCACTTCCTCAAAGTCGGTCAAATCTTTCAATCCATTAGGTGACTACAAGTCACACTTATGCAATCTTCCCGCGGTCATGCTCCCACGAACTTCCACACAAGAAAACAAGTATGCACATCCATACCACTGACCACCCTAAGGCTGCAAAACAATTCAAGGAACCGTAACCAGGATACAAAGCCTCTTTCACCAAACGCCGATCTCAGATAATACTGAAGACAACATCAGCTTATTCTAAACATTCAATTCCCTTGTTCTTTCTCCTCTGAGCTCATGCCATCCTTGTTAACACCGAACCGCAATCTCGGTTCTCACTTCCAGTTACACACTGCTTACTGCACCTAGCATGCCAATATGGAATAGCATAGGAATTCCATCATAACGCCTGAACCACTAATAGGGTGAACAATTCATCATATAGAAACCTTTTACTTACCTCAATTCATGAGAACCATAACAACACATGAGCGAATTCTCACAAGCAAAATACATGAAAATCCTTAAGTAGTGGTCTGGACCACCATAAACCTTTCGGGATCCGCCTACACCTGACAAGCCATAGAACTTGAATGCTTCCGAATGAAATCTATTACGACGGCCGACATGTCCCACACACATCTGCACAAACCATACACATACTCAATCACACCGAAGGAACTGGTCACTGCCGTACATGTGCCATTTCAACCATGGCTAACCAATCTATCTCCGTTTAATCATCTTTAATTGCCTCAGATAGTAGTAACTTCCTTCAACTCATAGCAAACTCAACCCTCACTCATCCCGAGTGACCTTGATTCACGAGACTATGCTGCCTAAATCCCGCAACACGTCTCATACCCCCCTGGTAAACTTTCTACAACCTGGAGTTTATTTATATCACTCTTCCAATAATATCCTGTATGCTGAAAATAACATAGAACACTCCAACCATTTTCCTTCATCTCAGAAATTATACTGCAAAAGCTCGATTCTTATTCATACTTCTTCGAAACCCTTAAACACTGCATTCTCTTACTCTTGAATTTACTAGGACCACTGCTGAGGGTCACCCACTCTGACTGGACCCGAACACAATCAACTCCAAGGCTCTTCTAGCACATGAACATGCTCTCAGCGAAGCACGTGACTGAGTCACTACCCTTACAACTTGCCTATGCCATGAATCTCTCAAAGCCTAACCCTGGTCCAACAGGGCCAACCTTTGCACACATTCATCAAATCCCACGCAATCACAATTTTACTCCTTTCCCTTAGCTGTACTAACTTGCAAATGCGCCGACAATCCGCAACCCCATGAGAATACAATCCTACAACATAACTACAGGTGGTGGGACTCCCCCACTTAGCCCGAAGCTACTCTTGCGCCACTCTAGACCCTGCTGAGATCCTTTCTCCTTTGTTGACATGATTTTTCCCAACCAATCCGACCAATTCTTCCAAACTCTCCTGTTAGCATTCCCCAAATACTCAAATTCTCAAGCACCATTCGCACATTCTCCCTCCTACCGAATAGCCATTGGAATCCCTCGCAAAAACTTGCCAACCACACAACCGCTAACCTATTCACGGAAGATAACCCACCTGTGGATATCGCCAACTGACACCCTTCAACGACGCCGAAATGCACTCTTTCTGCTACCTCAATACCCCATGCTAAGCCTGCTCTCGTTCACCAACTTTTCCCATCCATCTGCTCCTCATGGACATCTACTAAATTCGCTACAACACCTTCAAATTCACCGCCATATTGCATCCTTCTTTATCCCTAACAACTCCTCTCTGTTGCATCCAACCTTCCGCCGAACAACCAACATTCCAGCTTAAGCTCGTGGACCTCATCACCGCCCACTTAAATTCTCAAATCACTCCAAACTTTTCCTCGAGATAGGCAGCTGTCTTACCACTGAACTCATATGCTACGCTGCCACTCTCCCACTTTAGTTAGACTCATTCCTTTAAGCAACTACCCGACTTCCGTCCCTTATGCCTGGCATTTTGGGATTTAGCCGCCACCTGACACTTCTCACATGTCTTCCTTCATTGCATGCTTCTCAATTGCGGCCCCAATTCAATATCATTCTTGGTAACACCTAAACCAGCAGATTACCATAACTTCAACTCCCCGAAGATCATCTTTCTCAAGCTTCCTCCATTAGAAATGACTATTCAATTCTGAACCACCACACACCACGATCTCTGACAACCGCTTCTTCAACACTACTTCACAACACTCTGATCCAATGCAACAGAAGAGACATAATACCGGCGAACTTAACACATTCCCTTCGATCGATGACGACGATATCACAACGCAGGTGAATATTCCACCTCACTTGAATACACCAAGTCTTACTACTTTATCAATTCGAACCGGAACGTTCATAGTCCAAATGCCTTTCCTCCGCCGGAACTAAAATACTGGAATCTCGAAATCACGCCCTCAGAAGACCTCCCTTCAAACCATTCATCACCTCAACATATGGGCAAGAATTCTACCATCATATCGACATCGCGCGATAACCAATCGTAAGCATCATCACAACCTGAGCATAAATTTAAAGTTCTCAGAATCACAGCTACTGGCTGAAAACAACATATTACTTTTCCGCAGAGCAACAACAATCGCCTCAATCAACTTCGCAGGGAGAAATATCCCGCACCACTTCCATAGTAGCATTAAAGTTCCTCAAATCCTTGATTCATATCAAGCGCTTCGTGACGCGTAAGATCGAGTAGAAAGAAACATATGCATAAGCCTTAAGGGAAATAAATCGCACGATGAGCAATCAAGAAGGGAAGTACTCCTAACAACCACGTAGCCTCTCGAAGATAAGTACAGACGTCTCTGTACCGATCCGCAAGACTCTACTAGACTTGCTCATGACTAGTGAGACTTAAAGGGAACCTAGCGCTCTGATACCATATTGTCACGACCCGAAATCTATTAAGGTCGTGATGGCACCGGACACCACTTTCAGACAAGACAATCATTCATTTGTTGAAATAATTCCTGTTTTTAACATTTTCGAAATCGTTACTTTTCACTTTAATACATAGTATCTATGTAGAAATCCATTTAAGTAAAAGCAACAGTCATTTTTTTTCTAATTTAATAAAAATACAGCCCAAATACATCCAAGAACCCGGTGTCACAAGTACATGAGCAATTTCTAAGGATTTATACAATTACTACAAGCCTTGTCCGAAATACAAGTTGGACAAGGGATAAAATGAAAATACAGTACATAGAGGGAGACTCTGCCGACTGCGGGTCATCTCCGAGTGATGCATCCCGTCTAAGTCTCCAAATCAGCCACTCTGCTATGAAGGTACATGTGCAACAAAATGCACAGCAAGTGCAGCATGAGTACGAAAACAACGTGTACTCAGTAAGTATCCCGCCTAACCTCAAAGAGGTAGTGACGAGAGGTCCAATTAGACACTTGCTATAAGTCGATTAAATATAATCAAGTGAGGTGCTAAGCATGAGTATCATAGGTAATTAAATAATAATCAGGAATAAGAAAATATCAACTTGTTTCACATTTAACACATCAATTATACGTCATTTTTGACTTGGCAATTCAAAACTCTTTAGGCCAATAAGCATGTATAAGTCACAGGAATACGCAACATTTATCATGCGCAAACAAAATGCCGATGATCGAACGGCGCGAACCAACAATAATAAAATTGTGCACTGCCGAGGGTCGAACGACTCGAACCATAGATGCATCTATTTTTACCGCTCGTGAATCGATCATGCGACGCGGTCAACATAATAATAGTAAGGCTAACTTGCTCGCGAATCATACCTGCGACTCAGGTGCTCATAGGTACAGGTATTCACATAATAATCCGCATTTTTATCAAGAAAATAACTTCTCAAGAAAATGATAAAATTCTCTTTAGGTGAACATGAAGATAGTATTTAAATCATTTTTGGAAATTCATTTGCCAAGTTTGATAAGGTTTTAAATATCACTAATTCATCCGGAACACAATTATGCAAGGAAGGACCCATTCTCTTCTCAAATGATTGAGGAAAATAAGTTCTGACCTTTTTAAGTATTCTATTACTAACTCGATAATATCACCATGCTAATATCATTGGTAAAATCACAAGTACAACAAGTAAGGCATGCTAGTGGGTCCTAGACTACCCGGACATGGCATAACAGTAGCTACGCACGGACTCCCGTCACCTCGTGCGTACGTATCCCCCACAAATAGTAACACATATTTAATTAGTTCACCTAGGGGGACAATTCCCCCTCACAAAGTTAGAAAGGAGACTTACCTCGCTCCGAAACTTCATAACCGGCTTCCAAGCCCTCCCGACGACTCCAATTTGATGCATAACGCCCCAAAACTACCAAATAATGGGCAAAGCAATGAAAGTTTACTCTAATACTTGTAACAAATTCAAATTATATAATTTCCCAACTTCGCTCAATGAATTGACTAAAATGCCCTCGGGCCCACGTGCCACGATTCAAAAATTTCTCGAAAATAAACTCTACTCATAGGTTTACTTGTTCAAATATACAATTTACTCAAATATTCATGCTTAATTCGTGGCAAAAATCCAAATTACCAAATTTCTAGGTTTTCTTCAAAATTCCCAATTTTTCCACAATTTTCATGTCTAATTCCATGTATAAACCTTGTATTTAACTTGGAAATAAGTAGAAACAACTTACCTTGTGATCCTTGACAAAATTCCCTCCTTGAAGCTCCTCAAAATCGCCCATACCAAATGAAAATAGGAGAAGGAATGTCCAAATTCCCGTTTTAAAAACATTCTGCCCAGGCCGATATCCGCACATGTGGGCACCTGCGATTCTGCATGTGCGCCCAAACACCTGCACCTGCGGCCTCCTCAGTCCCAAGCCAAAACTCGCACCTGCGCCCCACTGTTCGCATCTGCGCCTTCGCAGGTACGGAAATTACATCGCACATGTGCTCCCAACCAAGCCACCAAAATCTCGCACCTGCAGCGCCCAAGGCCGCACCTGCTAAAATATGTTTCTAGCTACATTTTATGCTCCTACCTAAAATATGTTTCTACTATTCAAACTAATGTTTGAATAAACTATTGATTTATATTTTCTTCTCGAATTTTTGCTACTAATATTTGTGTTATCTATACGTAGTTTCACTATATATAGCTCATTGAAATTATATATTCTTCATTTACCTTTATTTCTGTAAATTTACTCTTTTGCGTTTTTTTTGTTCCTTTTACTACTTTAAATTATTAATTGTATTTAGCTTAAAAACATTTTTCATAGTTTCTTTGATAAAATATTTTACTTGGTAAGTTATTATTATAGTAAATTAATATGCATCTAAATGATTAAATGATAGAGAGTCATCATCTTTCTTTCAGTATAATAATTTGAAATTTTTAGGACCGACAACATCGTTTATGAAAGAGAAATTGTAGTAGATTTAATAATATACCAACATATTATTATCTCATAAAATAAAATACCTATAATTTAAATAATATATAACTAGCTTAACTGATCTGTTTATCTTTGCAAGCTCTGAAAATATCCAATTGCTACATCTATGTAATCACATTTATTTTTATCACTTAAATCACTGTAATTTTAATGTTATTTTCTATTTTGCATAATTACTTTTTCTTGTATATAAAATTTAGTTTACTGACATTATATACACGCGTAACACACGTACATTAAGACTAGTATTATATTAAAGCACGAAGTCCCTTGGCGAAACTGTAACGACCCGACCGGTCGTTTTGAGCTCGAACGCGTTCTTTGGCAGTTTGAGACCATGAGCAGATTCACTCCAGGTATTATGACTTGTACGCATGGTCAGAATTGAATTCAGAGAGTTTTTGAGTTGATTTATAAAGAGAATTCTCGTTCCGGAAGCTTTAAGTTGGAAGAATCGACTAAGGTTGGTCTTTGAGTAAACGACCTCGGAATCGGGATCTGAAGGTTTCAGAAGGTTCGTATGATGATTTCGAACTTGGCCGTATGTCCGTATCGAGTTTTGGATGACCCGGGAGCGTCTCGGCGTCTATTGTGGAAGTTGACATTTTGGAAGAAATTCATAAATTTTGGTTGAAGTGCATTTTAGTGTTATCAAAGTCCTTTTGGGATTCCGAGTATGAGAATAGCACTGTATGGTAATTATGGTATTGGTAGCGCGATCAGACGTAAATTCGAAGGTATGTAGGTCGTTTTGGAGTCATTTGGCCAAAGTTAAAAATTTGAAGGTTTTTGAGAAGTTTGACCGGAAGTGGACTTTTTTATTTAGGGGTCGAATTCCGATTTTGGAAGTTAGAGTATGTCTGTAATGTCAAATATGACATGTGTTAAAAATTTGAGGTCAATTGGACGTGATTTGATAGGTTTCGGCATAGAATGAAGAAATTTGAATTTCTAAAGTTCATCAAGTTTGAATTGGGGTGTGATATATGATTTTAGCGTTGTTTGATGTGATTTGAGGCCTCGGTCAAGTCGGTAATATATTTTTTATACTTGTGCGGGTGATTAGTTTGGAGCCCTAGGGGCTCGGGTGAGTTTCGGAGTAGCTTCGAAGCATTTTTGTTGAGAAGTGGGATTTTTTGGTGCTGGTGTGATCGCAATTGCGATGTCTTGTTTGCATTTGCGAACTAAGAGGGCGAGGGGGATGGCTCGCATTTGTGACGAATGGGCCCTTTTTGCGAGGCTTGGAGGGTTTGCATTTGCGGGCCTTGTATCGCATTTGCGATATGGGCCAGTTCAGTCGGGGTCGCATTTGCGATGCATTCTTTGCATTTGCGATCTCCCTGTCGCAAATGCGACATCTGCAACTAAAACCAAGGGCTTTTATTCCGAGACTTAGCCCATTTTCCTCATTTCCCACTTGGTCTTAGGCAATTTTTAGAGCATTTGAGAAGGGGTTTGTAACGACCCAGCCAGTCATTTTGTGAGATTTACCCCATTTCCCCTGTTTCTGCTTTATCATATGTTGTATAGCTTATTCATGTTGTGTTGGGTCGGTTGGTTCGGGTTCGGAGTGGTCGTGGTGAGAAATGAGACACTTAGTCTCTTAAATTGGCCTTAAGGTTAGAAAACTTAACCGAGAGTTGACTATTAGATAAACGACCTAGGAATGTGGATTATGGCTCGGATAGCTTCGTTAGGTGAATAGGGACTCAGGGGTGTGTTCGGAATGTGGTTTTGATGTCCGAAGTAGAATTAGGCTTGAATTGGCAAAATTGAGTTTTTGGTAATTTTCGGTCGGTAGTGGAAAATTAGCTATCGGGGTCGGAATGGAATTTCGGAAGTTGGAACAGATTCGTAGTATCATTTTGGAGGTGTGTGCAAATTTTCAGGTCATTCGGATGAGGTTTGGGTAGTTTCGACATCATTGGTGAGTTTCAGAATGTAGGAGAATCCTTAGGCTTGAATCATTGGTTGAATTGGTGTTTCGATGTTATTTTGGGTGTTCCGAGGGTTTGACTAAGCCCGGGTAATCATTTATGACTTGTTTGCCTTTTTGGTTGGGGTCTCGAGGGGCTCGGGATGATTTCGGATAGCCATCGGGGAGTTAAAAGTTGGAAATTTGCAGTTGAAGTTGCTGGTTCTGGTGTAACCGCACTTGCGGTTAGGGGACTGCAGGTGCGAGACCACAGGAGCGATGCAAGCATCGCAGATGCGGAAATGGGCTAGGGGCTATGAAGCCGCAGAAGAGAAAAAGTATTCGTACCTGGTTGGACGAGCGTAGAAGCGGAAAAGGGGGCCCTTAAGTGAATCCGCAGGTGCGCGCATGGGACCACTTCCGCAGGTGCGGAGAAAGGGACCACATGTGTGGTTTCCTTGGGTAGAAGCTATATAAAGTGACCTTTGCGAAATTTAGCCATTTTTCCACCATTTATGTTCGGGTTTAGAGCTTTTGAAGAGAAAATTGAAGAGGGATTCGTGGAATAATACCCGGAGGTATGGATTCTTAATTAACTACTCGATTACGATGATTTCTACCTGGTTTAACATGAAATTTATGAGAATTAAGGGTTAAAAGTGAGGAGTTAGGGCTTGAGATTTCTAGACTTTTAATTGAGGATTTGAGGGGCCATTTGAGGTCCGATTTTGATGTTCTTGGTATGTATAGACTAGGGGAAGGATGAGGATTCTTGTAGTGTGATTTTTATCGAGTTCCGAGACGTGGGCCCGGGGTCGGGCTTGGCCAATTTCAAGATTTGTGCTTAATTGTGATAATTTTCGAATGAGTTTCGTTTTCCTAGTATATATTGATTACATTGATCTGGTTTTGGTTAGATTCGGAGCAATCGGGAGCCGATTCGTGAGCCAAGAGCATTGCAGAGTAGTGTTCGGGCCGGTTTGAGGTAAGTAATGACTGTAAATCTTGTCCTGAGGGTATGAAACCCCGGACTTTGTACTTTCTCACTATTTTGGAGCGGCACATATGCTGGATGACGAGTGTGTGGCGTGCACTGATAGGGGATTATGACTTGGTCCATCCCGTGGCAACTATTGCGTTGCGTAAATTACTTCTAAATCATATGATAAATTGTGTTTTAAGACTAATACTGTATTTTGGGTTGTACGCCATGTTTGGGGCCTTGTGTCGACCTGTTTAGACCCCCCCCCCTGGGGGTTGTATTTCTGCTATTCCTCACTGTATTGACTTTTGATTTACACTCAGGCATATCATGTTTAACTGATTTCGAAACTCTGTCTTATTTACATTATTTTGTGATATGAAAATGATATTTTGGGTCGAGTGCCCCATTTCACTGATAGCCCGAGTGGCTTTTTGAGAGGGTTTTGACTGAGTGAGGCTGAGGGCCTATGTTGTGACGATATTATGGGATCGGGCTGCGCGCCACAGCATAATACACTATCTTATGATTTGAGAGAGGCTTAGAGCCTGAGTGATCATGCCACGAGATGGCTTGATATTAGCACTTGGGCTGTAGGAGCCCCCCGGAGTCTGTACACCCCAGTGAGCGCATGTGTCATGACCCGAAATCCCACCTTCAGGCCGTGATGGCGTCTAACATTGAACCCGCTAGACAAGCTAACATTTTTGATTAAATTTTACTATTCTCTTTATTTACGACATTTAAAAGAACAACAATAAGCAGGAATAAATGAATAAGAATGCGGAAGCTAAGAATTAATCAACTTAATATAATTAAATGTTACGAAATTTCCGTACATTAACCCCCAGAACTGGTTTTGCAATTTCACGGACTGTCTAAGATTGCTAAAAGCATGTCTGAAATAAAGATGTGTAGCTGTCTAGAAATACAAGATAAGACAGAAGAAAAGAAATGGATGGTGACGCCAAGGCTTGGGGACGCCTGCAGGACTACCTTTGTGTCGCCGTGGACTGAAGGATACTCCCTCGCTCAGTGTCCACTGGGTCCGGCTATGTAATCTGCACAACATAAAGAAGTGTAGGTGTAGAATCAGTACAACTGACCCCATGTACTGAGTAAGTGCCGAGCCTAACCTCGGCGAAGTAGTGACGAGGCTAAGACACGACAACAACAACATATGTGCAATTCATTAGTATAACAGGAAATAATGACAAGAAATAAGTAAGTAAATACAACAACGGGGGAGAACATGCTGGGGATAAAGGGGAAACAACTAACTGAAACAACAGAACAAGATAGCAGTTGAAATGTATAAATAACAGCAGGAATTAACAGCTCTGAACAAGTAAATAAACAGAAATGGCACGGCATGTCCCCTCGTGCTATAACCTCACTAACACTCGGCACGGAATGTCCCCTCATGCATAAATAAATAATCACTCGACACGGAATGTCCCCTCGTGCATAACCTCACAATCGCTCGGCACGGAATGTCCCCTCGTGCATAAATAATAATCACTCGGCACGGAATGTCCCCTCATGCATAAATAATAATCACTCGGCACGGAATGCCCCCTCGTGCATAAATAATAAATAATCACTCGGCACAGAATGTCCCCTCATGCATAATCTCACAATCGCTCGGCACGGAATGTCCCCTTGTGCATAACATATATAAAAGCAACAATTGACAGGAAAGGCAACAAAAATAATCAACAAGGATTCTACCATCCCGGCAAGGGACTCAGCTATAACCAATCTCACTCGGAGGTATAAATCAACAAATAATCCTCAACCGAACGAATAACCAATAACATTCTACATCATGAATTAACCTCAATGTATCACTTCTAGAATGAAAATTAATTCATTACATAGATAATATCAAAGAATACTATGTAAATCATCAAGTTCGACTCACGGGAATGCTCGACCACAACATATAGGTAAGGTACCTACCGAGTGCCAGTGCTGGGTGACGAGTGACTTGGGAGGAATGAGTGACTGTGAGGTAGCCAGAGGGGCCGATACTGAGTGATTGTTAGGTATGCTGAGTGACTGATGATGAGTGATGATATACCCGAGGGCAGTTTATGAAATATGTTTCAATTGAAGAACTATTTATGAACTCTGTCAATTTTATAGACTAAGTTGTTTGATTTTTATGGAACATGTAAAAAGGCACACTTTCAAATGATATTTTACCGACCTTGAACTTAAAATGCTACAAGGCATCGTATCTATGTTTTCTGAAAGAAAGGATTCAATTATTGTGCATTAATGACTATTTTTACTTGTTTCATAACCTTAGACATTATTTACTCTCATTACTATTGAGTTGGCATACTCACATTACTCCCTACACCTTGTGGGAAGATTTAGGTGCTGGGTCTAAGTGCTAGCTGTTTTCGCATTCTCTTGTAGCTTTGTTCGGGATTTTGAGGTAGTTGTTCGGCGTCCGCAGCATGCCCTCTTTCCCTTCTTATCCTGTTATTTGATATCATTCCTAGATCTGGTTGTAGTAAGGAAATAGTAGTACGTTGTATTGTTTATATATGCTCATGACGGGCAGGTTTTGGGGTAGTGTTCAGACTATTTTATTCGTTTTGTTGCTTTAAATTGTGAAATATGAAGAATTTTATGAAATATCGGAACAATTTTGCAATTAATGAAAAGTCTTATGTTAATACGCAATTGTTTGTCTAGTCTAGTTCCATGATAGGCGCTATCATGGTCGACTTAGGATTTGGGGTAGTGACAAGTTGGTATCAGAGCCTAGGTTACATAGGACTCACCGGTCATGAGTACGTTTAGTAGAGTCTTGCGGATCGGTACGGAGACGTCTGTACTTATCTTCGAGAGGATGCAGAACCCTTAGGAAATTCTCTCATTCTTGAATTCTGTCATGCGAATTTGTTGATTCTGGAAATCTGAACTTCTGTTGTTTCATCCTCTCATAGATGGTGAGGACACGCGCTACCGATCACGCTGACCAGACACCAGCTAGACTAGCGAGAGGTTGAGGCCGCAATCGAGGTCGTGGTAGAGGTAGGGTAGCAGCTGCGCGCAGCAGCCGGGGCAGTACCCGCAGACCCACCTATCATTCTGGATCAGGTCCCTGCCGCAGATATTCCAACAGGACAGGCTCAAGCACCGGCAGTGTCTATTGTTATTCCGGGTCTTCAGGAGACCCTAGCTCAGATTTTGACTGTATGCACCAGTCTTGCTCAGGCAGTCGTTGTTTCTACTATTGCTGCTACTTCTCGGGCCGGGGGAGGCACTCAGATTCTAGCTGACCGGACACTTGAGTTGGTCGTTTAGAGACTCCAGACAATGGGGGAAGTTCCATCCCAGCCGGTGGTCCCAGCTCAGGACTTTGTGATTCCAGTTATGCCATATGACAAGCAGCGTAGGTTGGAGAGATTTGGTAGACTTCTGCCTGCGACATTCAGTGGTGTTGAGGGCGAGGATGCCCAGGGTTTCTTCGACAAGTGTCAGAGGATGCTTCGTACTGCAGGGATACTGGAGACCAGTGGGGTCTCGTTTGCTACCTTCCAGTTTTCAGGGGCTGCTTTTACTTGGTGGGAGTCTTATAAGAGGCGTAGGCCTGTTGGTGCAGCACCCCTTACTTGGCAGCAGTTCTCCACTGTCTTTTTAGAGAAGTATGTTCCCTAGTCTCACAGAGAGGAGCTGCGTAGGCAGTTTGAGCAGCTGCTTCAGGGTGAGTTGACAGTGACGCAGTATGAGATAAGATTTTCTAAGTTAGCTCGTCATGCTTCAGAGTTGGTCCCTACAGAGAGGGAGAGGATTAGGAGGTTTGTGGATGGCCTCTTTTATCAGCTCCGTATTCTGATGACTAGAGAGAGGGTATAAGGAGCTACTTTCGAGCAGGTTGTTGATATTGCTCGGGATATTGAGTCAGTTCGCCATCAGGAGCGAGAAGAGAGGGAGGACAAGAGGCCTCGTGGATCTGGTAGTTTCAGCGGTACCCCTTCTAGAGGGCAGTTTCAACAGGGTAGAGGCCGCTCATTTAGGCCTCCTCAGCCAGTCCGCTCAGATTATAGTGGTGCATCATCGGGGCAGGGTCCCCGCGGTTCTTATATGGGACGTTCTTCATTCAGTGCTCTTCCATCCCAGAGTTCCTATCGAGCACCATCATTTCAGGGTTCTTCTATGCATGGTTCTTCTAGTGGTTATCCGGGTGCTAGGGGTTCCTTTCAGTCCCTCTCTCCAGCTCCATGGAGTTGTTTCGAGTGTGGAGAGTTTGGGCATGCGTAGAGGCAGTGTCCTCGTCGCTAGGGTGGATCATTTCAGTAGAGGAGTCAGCCCTCGACTTAAGCCCCAGTCACTTCACCACCCGCCCAGGCATCTAGGGGTAGGGGTCAGACAGCTAGAGGCCACCCTAGAGGGGGAGGTCGAGTAGGGGGAGGTCAGGCTCGTATTTATGCACTTCCAGCCAGTCCGGATACTATGGCCTCAGATGCAGTGATCACAGGTATTTTCTTAGTCTGTCACCGAGATGCTTTGGTCTTATTTGATCCTGGTTCCACGTTTTCTTATGCTTAATCATACTTTGCTCATTTTCTGGATATGCCTCGTGAGCCCTTAGTTACATCTGTCCATGTGTCGACTTCGGTGGGTGATACTATGTTGTGGACCGTCTGTACCCGTGTTGTGTGATATCTATTGGGGGTCTAGAGACCCGAGTGGATCTGTTATTACTTAGCATGGTTGATTTTGATGTGATATTGGGCATGGATTGGTTATCTCCGTGTCATGTTGTTCTTGATTGTCACGCTAAGACCGTGACCTTAGCAATGCCAGGATTTCCGAGAGTTGAGTGGAAAGGTTCTGTTGAGTATGTGCCTAGTAGGGTGATTTCTTACCTGAAGGCTCAGCGTATGGTGGAGAAAGGGTGTTTATCGTATTTGGATTTTGTGAAGGATGTCAGTGTTGAGACTCCCACTATTGATTATGTTCTGTGGTCCGTGATTTTCTGGACATGTTTCTTACCGACCTGCCAGGCATGCCACCTGACAGGGATATTGATTTAATGCCGGGCACTCAGCCCATTTCTATTCCACCGTACCGTATGGCACTGGTGGAGTTGAAGGAATTGAAAGAGCAGCTTTAGGAACTCCTAGATAATGGGTTCATTCGGCCTAGTGTGTCATCTTGGGGTGCACCGATGTTATTTGTGAAGAACAAAGATGGGTCCATGAGAATGTGTATTGACTATAGGAAGTTGAACACGGTTACAGTCAAGAATAAGTATCCTTTGCCTCACATTGATGATTTGTTTGACCAGCTTCAGAGAGACAGAGTGTTCTCTAAGATTGACTTGAGATATGGGTATCATCAGCTGAAGATTCGGGATTCTGATATTCCCAAGACGATTTTCAAGACCCGTTATGGTCATTATGAGTTATGGTGATGTCTTTTGGGCTGACCAACGCCCCAGCTACGTTCATGCATTTGATGAACATCGTGTTTCAGCCCTATTTGGATTCCTTTGTTATTGTGTTCACTGATGACATCCTGGTATATTCTCTTAGCCAGGAGGAGCATGCTCAGCATTTGAGAGTTGTTTTACAGATATTGAGGGAGGAGAAGCTTTATGCAAAGTTCTCCAAGTGCGAGTTTTGGCTTGGCTCAATAGCTTTCTTGGGGCACGTGGTGTTCAGTGAGGGTATTCAGGTTGATCCGGAGAAGATAGAGGCGGTGCAGAGTTGGCCCAGACCGTCCTAAGCTATAGAGATTAGGAGCTTCCTTGGTTTAGCGAGATATTACCGTCTCTTTATGGAGGGGTTTTCTTCTATTGCTTCACCCTTGACCAAATTGACCCATAAGGATGCTCCGTTCAGGTGATCAGACGAGTGTGAGGAGAGCTTTCAGAAGCTCAAGACTGCATTGACCTCAGCTCCAGTGTTAGTATTGACATCAGCTTCAGGTTCTTATACCGTGTATTGTGATGCCTCGAGGATAGGCATTGGTTGTGTTTTGATGCAGGAGGGTAGGGTGATTGCCTACGCCTTGCTCCAGTTGAAGACTCATGAGAAGAATTATCTCGTACATGATCTCGAGCTAGCATCCATTGTTCACGCCTTGAAGATTTGGTGTCATTATTTGTATGGGGTACATTGTGAGGTTTTCACTGATCACCGCAGTCTTCAACATCTATTTAAGCAGAAGGATTTGAATTTGCGTCAGAGGAGATGGTTGGATATTCTCAAGGTTTATGATATCACTATTCTATACCATCCGGGAAAGGCCAATGTAATGGCCGATGCCTTGAGTCGCAGAGCAGAGAGCTTGGGGAGTCTATCATATCTTCCAGTAGCAGAGAGACCATTGACACTTGATGTTCAGGCCTTAGTGGGCCAGTTAGTGAGATTAGATCTATCAGAGCCCCGCCAGGTATTGGCTCGTGTAGCCTCCAGGTCTTCTTTTTATGACCAAATCAGAGAGCGCCAGTATGATGACACACACTTGCTCGTTCTTCAGTACAGGGTCCGACGAGGTGATGCCAGGGATGTAGTTATTGGTGATGATGGGGTTATGAGGATGCAGGGTCGGATTTGTGTGCCCAGCTTCGAGAGTTGATTCTAGTAGAGGCCCATAGCTCGCGGTATTTCATCCATCTAGGTGCCGCAAAGATGTATCAGGATTTGAGACAGAATTATTGGTGGAGGAGGATGAATAAGAATATCGTTGAGTTTGTGGCTCGGTGTCTCAACTGTCAGTAGGTCAAGTATGAGCACCAGAGGCCAAAGGGATTGCATTAGAGGTTGGATATTCTGGAGTGGAAATAGGAGCGGATCACCATGGACTTTGTAGTTGGGCTCCCACGTTCGAGGAGGTTCGACGTTATGTGGTTATTGTAAATCGACTGACCAAGTCCGCACACTTCATTCTTGTTGGTACTACCTATTCTTCGAAACGGTTAGCTGAGATTTATATCCAGGAGATCATCCGATTGCATGGTGTCCCAATTTCTATCATTTCTGACAGAGGTACTCAGTTCACATCTCAGTTTTGGAGGGTCGTGCAGAGAGGGTTGGGTACTCAGGTCGAGTTGAGCACACCATTTCATCCTCAGACTGACGGGAAGTCAGAGCGCACTATTCAGATTCTGTAGGACATGTTGCGTGCCTGTGTCATTGATTTGGGAGTTCATGGGACCAGTTTCTGCCACTCGCAAAGTTTACAAATAATAATAGTTATCATTCGAGTATCCAGATGGCTCTGTATGTGGCTTTATATGGTAGGAGGTGTAGATCTCCGGTTGATTGGTTTGAGCCGGGTGAGGCTAGGCTATTGGGCATAGATTTGGTACAGGATGCATTGGATAAGGTGAAGTTGATTCAGGAGCGACTTCGCACGGCGCAGTATAGGCAGAAGAGTTATGCGGACCGGAAGGTCCGGGATGTGTCCTTTATGGTTGGGGAGAAGGTACTGCTGAAGGTGTCACCTATGAAGGGTGATATACGATTCGGGAAGAGGGGAAATTTGATTCACCGGTTCATCGGGCCTTTTGAGGTGCTTCAGAGGGTTGGAGAAGTGGCTTATAGACTTGCCTTGCCACCCAGCTTATCGAGTGTTCATCCGGTATTTCATGTTTCCATGCTCCAGAAATGTGTTGGTGACCCGTCTCATGTTTTGGACTTCAGCATGGTTCAGCTTGAGGGTGATATGTCTTATGAGGTAAAGCCAATGGCTATTTTGGTTCGTCAGGTTAGAAGGTTGAGATCTAAGGATATAGCTTCAATGAAGGTGCAATGGAGAGCACAGCCGGTAGAGGAGGCCACCTGGGAGACCGAGCGGGAGATGCGGAGTAGATATCCTCACTTATTTGAGACTCCAGGTATGTTTCTAGACCCGTTCGAGGACGAACATTTTTTTAAGAGAGGGAGAATGTAACGACCCCGGCTGTCGTTCCGGGAGATTTGCCCTGTTTCCTCTGTTTCTGATTTATCACATGTTTTATAAACTATTCATGTTGTGTTGGGTCGGTTGGTTGGGGTTCGGAGTGGTCGTGGTGAGAAATGAGAGACTTAGTCTCTTAAATTGGCCTTAAGGTTAAAAACGTTAACCAGAAGTTGACTATTAGATAAAAGACCTCGGAATGTGGATTTTATGGCTTGGATAGCTTCGTTAGGTGATTTGGGACTTAGGGGTGTGTTCGTAATGTGGTTTTGATGTCCGGAGTAGAATTAGGCTTGCATTGGAGAAATTGAGTTTTTCGCAATTTCCGATCGGCAGTGGAAAAGTAGTAATCGGGGTCGGAATGGAATTCCGGAAGTTGGAATAGGTGCGTAGTATCATTTTGGAGGTGTGTACAAAATATTCAGGTCATTCGGACGAGGTTTGGGTAGTTTCGGCATCATTAGTGAGTTTCGGAATGTTGGAGAATCCTTAGGCTTGAATCATGGGTTGAATTGGTGTTTCGATTTTATTTTGGGTGTTCCCAGGGTTCGACTAAGTCCGGGTAATAATTTATGACTTGTTTGCATTTTTGGTTGGGGTCCCGAGGGGCTCGGAATGATTTTGGATAGCCATCGGGTAGTTAAAAGTTGGAAATTTGCAGCTGAAGCTGCTGGTTCTGGTGTAACCGCACCTGCGGTTAGGGGACCGCAGGTGCGATACCGCAAGAGTTAAGGAAGCATCGCAGATGCGAAAATGGGATAGGGGCTATGAAGCCGCAGAAGCAAAAAAGTTTCTGCACCTGCATGTCCGCAGGTGCGGTTGGACGAGCGTAGAAGCGAAAAAGGGGGCCGTTAAGTGAATCCGCAGGTGCGCACCTAGGACCGCATGTGCTAGTCCGTAGGTGCGCACTTGGGACCGTATGTGCGAGTCCGCAGGTGCGGAGAAAGGGGGTGCGGTTTCCCTGAGCAGAAGGTATATAAAGTGGCCTTCGCAAAATTTAGCCATTTTTCCACCATTTGTGTTCGGGTTTGGAGCTTTTGAAGAGAAAATTGAAGAGGGATTCGTGGAATAACACCCCGAGGTAAGGATTCTTAATTCACTACTCGATTATGATGATTTCTACCTGGTTTAACGTGAAACTTATGAGGATTAAGGGTTAAAAGTGAGGAGTTGGGGCTTGAGATTTCTAGATTTTGAATTGGGGATTTGAGGGGCCATTTGACGTCACATTTTGATGTTCTTGGTATGTATAGACTCGGGGAAGGATGATGATTCTTGTAGTGCAATTTTTATCAAAATTTCGAGACGTGGTCCTGGTGGTCGGGTTTGGCCAATTTCGGGATTTGTGCTTAATTGTGGTAGTTTTCGAATGGGTTTTGTTTCCCTAGCATATATTGATTACATTAATCTGGTTTGGTTAGATTCGGAGCAAGGAGAGCTGTTTGAGAGTCAAGAGCATTGCGGAGTAGTTTTTGGGCCGGTTTGAGGTAAGTAATGACTGTGAATCTTGTCCTGAGGGTATGAAACCCCGGACTTTGTATTTTCTCACTATTTTGGAGCGGCGCACATGCTGGATGACGAGTGTGTGGCTTGCACTGATAGGGGATTGTGACTTGGTCCATCTCGTGGCAACTATTGAGTTGCGTAAATTACTTCTAAATCATATGGTAAATTGTGTTTTGAAGACTAATATTGTATTTTGGGTTGTACGCCATGTTTGGGGCCTCGTGCCGACCTGTTTAGACCACCCCCCCCCCCC
>MDKH01196867.1:0-22288 GCA_005239495.1 Nicotiana undulata | reverse complement strand
TGATAGTAGGATGTATAAAGTGTATTAAAAATAAGTAGAATTTTAAGTAATTTGAGACAATTCCTAATTACGCAGGTAATTTATTAATTATCGGGTAACGAAATATTACCTAATTAATTAATAAATAATAATATAAGACAAAATCCCTCCAAAACAAAATGTGGCAGTAAGCCACTAGCAATAAATATGACTAAGTAGTCAAAAGAGTTTAAGTGGCTATCTAAATAAATATAACTTTGACACATAAGACTAATATTACAAGTCTTGGGATCATTTCACTTTTGGACAAAAGATCAAAAATGTTCTTAAGAATTATGTATCTTTCTTCATAATTGAAAGTTCTTCACAATCCAAATGCATCTTCTTTGTTGAAAAGATCCAACACATTTCCCTAGTACTTTTTGAAGAACCTTTTCTTGTTTAATAACATTGCTACGGATTCTTTACGGTCATAAGAAATGTGAGGAAAGGAAATTGGAACAAACTTGGTTAGGTAGGGATTTCTTCAATTAGAAGAAAGAAAGAGGTTCGAGTATACTATTGATAAAACCTTTTTTCAGAAATAAATACTAATATATTTATTTGGTGTGTACCATTACCTCAAAATGAAAAAAAGGTCCTGCAATGTTTACATTTAAGCCAATTTTGATGGTTGACTTAACTAACGGGAAATAGTAAGTCTTGTGATCAGTTATTGCTTGTGGTTTAGAAACAAATATGTGCTATGGCATGATGGAAGTGGGGTAGTATATAGGACAATTAGCCGCTTGGTGTTGTGCTTGTGTTACTTTTCAAAAGAGATGGTTATGTTACCTTTGCATGAAGAAGTTTCTTTCGCATGTTCAGGGTGGTGTATTTTGGCTTTTGACGCCGGCTCAGGTATGTTAAGACTATCCCTTCTTTCTTTTGGCATGATCCAAATTATACTGAAGAAACGAGCAAATACACAGTTTCTATAAATTACTCTATTCATAGAAATAGTAGGGGTGTCTATATTCTTGATTCCCCATGAGAATTATTATTATTTTCTGTTCATGGGTCTAAGAATAATACGCAGTTGGAAAAGTTTATCCAGAAGGAATATTGAGATTATTATGTACTTTTTATGCATTTCATACATGTGCATTGACCCATGACCAGATGGCGTTATATACGCACCACCACCTGATCAGCTGGTATACAATGATGATTTTGCCCACAGTGGCCGATATGATATAACGGGATGCCCTCAGAGGTTGATGATGTTATGAAACATATACCTATGAAGGACATGACATTCATACACATATGCATGATACTAAAAGTGATTTATTATTTACAGAGTTATCCAGACATACAGGTTGAGTCAATTACTCTATATCTCTTCCATGTCTCTTATGTATTTATTTATGTGCCTTACATACTCAGTACATTATTCGTACTGACGTCCCTTTTGCCTGGGGACGCTGCGTTTTATGCCCGCAGGTCCTGATAGATAGGCCGAGAGCCCTCCAAGTAGGCTATCAGCTCAGCGGAAGATGTTGGTGCGCTCCATTTGCTTCGGAGTTGCTCGTTTGGTTAGTATGATTTAGACACATATTGTTTGGTAAGGCGGGACTCTGTCCCGACCTTTATGATATTTATGTACTCTTAGAGGCTTGTAGACATACGTCGTGTACATAAAGGATTGTACGGCCTGGTCGCCTATGTTTTGAGTTTATAAAGGATTGTGTTGGCCTATTAGACATGTATGTCATGTGTATGTAATAATGTAATAAAAAAGATACGCTACGTTGGTACTCGGTTGGGTAAGGTACCGGGTGCCCGTCACGGCCTATCGGTTTGGGTCGTGACACTACAAAACCCTTAGGAAATTACACATTCTTGAATTCTGTCGTGCGAATCTGTTGATTCTGGAAATCTAGTCTCCTGTTGTTTCATTCTCTCACAGATGGTGAGGACACGCGCTACCGATTAAGGTTACCAGACACCAACTAGACCGACGAGAGGTCGAGGACACGGTCGAGGCCGTAGCAGGGGTAGGGGTGCAGCCCGTGCGGCAGCCGGGGAAGTACCCGTGGATCCACCTATTATTCAGGTTCAGGTCCCTGCCGCGGATGTTCCAGCGGGACATGCTCAGGCACCGGCAATGCCTGTTATTATTCCGGGTCTTCCAGATACCTTGGCTCAGATTCTGACTGTGTGCACCAGTCTTGCTCAGGCAGTTGTTATATCTACTACTGCTGCTACTTCTCAGGCCGGGGGAGGCACTCAGACTCCAGCTGCCCGGACACCTGAGCAGGTTACTCAGGAGCTTGCCCAAGTTTAGGATTTTGTGATTCCAGCCATGCCAGATGATGAGCAGCGCAGGTTGGAGAGATTTAGTAGACTTCAGCCTCCGACATTCAGTAGTGCTGAGGGCGAGGATACCCAGGGTTTCTTGGACAAGTGTCAGAGGATTCTTCGTACTAGAGGGATACTGGAGACAAGTGGGGTCTCGTTTGATACTTTCTAGTTTTCAGGGGCTGCTTTTACTTGATGGGAGTCTTATGAGATGCGTAGGTCTGTTGGTGCAGCACCCCGTACTTGGCAGCAGTTCTCCACTCTCTTTTTAGAGAAGTATGTTCCCCAGCCTCACAGAGAGGAGCTGTGAAGGCAGTTTGAGCAACTGTGTCAGGGTGAGTTGACAGTGACGCAGTATGAGATGCGGTTTTCAGAGCTAGCTCGTCATGCTTCAGTCATATTTTGATGACTAGAGAGAGGGTATCAGGTGCTACTTTTGAGCAGGTTGTTGATATTGCTCGGGATATTGAGTCAGTTCACCGTCAGGAGTGAGAGAAGAGGGAGGCCAAGAGGCCTTGTGGATATGGTAGTTTCAGTGGTTCTCCTTCCAGATGACAGTTTCAGAATGGTAGAAGCCGCTCATTTAGGCCTCCTTAGCAAGTTTGCCCAGCTTATAGTGGTGCATCATCAGGGTAGGGTCCCCGCAGTTCTCATCCGGGCCGTTTTTCATTCAGTGCCCTTCCAGCCTAGAGTTCTTCCAGAGAATTATCAGTTCAGGGTTCCTCTATGCATGGTTCATCTAGTGGCTATCCTGGTGCCAGGGGTTCCCTT
Organism: Nicotiana undulata; assembly: GCA_005239495.1. Taxonomy (NCBI): domain Eukaryota; kingdom Viridiplantae; phylum Streptophyta; class Magnoliopsida; order Solanales; family Solanaceae; genus Nicotiana; species Nicotiana undulata. The sequence continues at coordinate 19,195 of MDKH01196867.1, read as the reverse complement.
CAGTCCCCGTCTCCAGCTCCAGGGAGTTGTTTTGAGTGTGGAGAGTTTGGGCATGTGCGGAGACAGTGTCCTCGTCGTCCTGGTGGGTCTTCTCAGAAGAGGGGTCATCCCTCGACTTCAGCTCCAATTACTTCACCACCCGCCCAGGCAGCTAGGGGTGGGGGTCACGCAGCTAGAGGCCGTCCTAGAGGGGGAGGTCAAGCAGGTGGAGGCCAGGCTCGCATCTATGCACTTCAAGCCAGGCCAGATGCTATGGCCTCAGATGCAGTGATCACATGTATTGTCTCAGTCTGTCACCGAGATGCTTTGGCCTTATTTGATCCTGGTTCAACATATTCCTATGTTTCATCATATTTTGCCCATTTTCTGGATATGCCCTGTGAGTCTTTAGTTACATATGTTCATGTGTCGACTCCGGTGGGCGATACTATTGTTGTGGACCGCGTGTATCGGTCGTGTTGTGATATCTATTGGAGGTCTAGAGACCCGAGTGGACTTATTGTTTCTTAGCATGGTTGATTTTGATGTGATATTGGGCATGGATTGGCTATCTCCTTGTCATGTTGTACTTGATTGTCACACTAAGATCGTGACCTTAGCTATGCCGGGATTTTCGAGGGTTGAGTGGAGAGGTTCTTCTGAGTATATGCCTAGTAGGGTGATTTCTTACCTGAAAGCCCAGCGTATGGTGGAAAAGGGGTGCTTATCGTATTTGTCCTTTGTGAGGTATGTCGGTGTTGAGACTCCCACTATTTATTTTGTTCCAGTGGTCCGTGATTTTCCGAACGTGTTTCCTGCAGACCTGCCAGGCATGCCACTGCGGACACAGATATTGATTTTGGTATTGATTTGGTGCCAGACACTCAGCCTATTTCTATTCCACCTTATCGTATGGCACCAACGGAGTTGAAGGAATTGAAAGAGCAGCTTCAAGAATTCCTTGATAAGGGGTTCATTCGGCCTAGTGTGTCACCTTGCGGTGCACCGGTGTTGTTTGTGAAGAAAAATGATGGTTCTATGCGTATGTGTATTGATTATCGGCAGTTGAAAAAGGTTACAGTGAAGAACAGGTATCCATTGCCTCGCATAGATGACTTGTTTAATCAGTTATAGGGTGCTAGGGTATTTTTCCAAGATTGACTTGCGTTTTGGCTATCATCAGTTGAAGATTCGGGAGCCCGACATCCCGAAGACTACTTTCACGACCAGATATGGTCACTATGAGTTTCTTGTCATGTCATTTGGGCTAACCAATGGCCCAACAGCCTTTATGCACTTGATGCGCAGTGTGTTCCAGACTTATCTTGATTCCTTCGTCATCGTGTTTATTGACAACATCTTAGTATATTCCCGATCTCGGGAGGATCATGAGCAGCATTTGAGGGTTGTGCTTCAGACCTTGAGGGAGAAGAGGTTGTATGCAAAATTTTTGAAGTGTGAATTCTAGTTTGATTCAGGGGCCTTCATGGGCCATGTGGTGTCTTGTGAGGGGATCAAGGTAGATCCGAAGAAGGTGGAGGCGGTGCATAGTTGGCGTAGACCGTCATCAGCTACCGAGATCCGCAGTTTCCTTGATTTGGCAGGGTACTATCACCGTTTCATAGAGGGATTTTCATCTATTGCAGCACGTATGACCAGACTGAGTCAGAAGGGTGCTCAGTTCAGGTGGACTGAGGAGCGTGAGGAGAGCTTTCAGAAGCTCAAGTCAGCTTTGACTACCGCTCCAGTGTTGGTTTTGCCTACGGGTTCAGGGTCCTATAATGTTTATTGTGATGCCTCGAGAGTTGGCCTTGGAGCAGTATTGATGCCGGACGGTAGGGTGATTGCCTACGCGTCCAGACAAATGAAGGTGCACGAGAAGAATTATCCGGTGCATGATATGGAGTAAGCAACCATTGTCCACCCCTTGAAGATTTGGCGTCATATTTGTATGGGGTACATTGTGAGATTTTCACTAATCATCGTAGTTTGCAACATTTGCTTAAGCAGAAGGATCTGAATTTGCGTCAGAAGAGATGGTTGGAGTTTCTCAAGGATTATGACATCACTATTCATACCATCCGGGGAAGGCCAATGTAGCGGTCGATGCCCTGAGTCGCAGAGCAGAGAGTTTGGTGAGTCTAGCATACCTTCCAGTAGTAGAGCGACCTTTAGCACTTGATGTTCAGGCTTTAGCGGGCCAGTTGGTGAGATTGGATCTATTAGAGCCTCGTCGGGTGTTGGCTCATGTAGCCGCCAGGTCTTCTCTTTATGACCGGATTAGAGAGTGCCAGTATGATGACCCGCACTTTCTCTTCAGGATAGGGTCTGGCGAGGTGATGTCAGGGATGTAGTTATTGGTGATGATAGGGTTATGAGGATACAAGGTCAGATTTCTGTGCCCAATGTGGATGGTCTTCGAGGGTTGATTCTAGTAGAGGCCCATAGCTCGCGGTATTCTATCCATCCGGGTGCCGCGAAGATGTATCAGGATCTGAGACAACATTACTGGTGGAGGCGAACGAAGAAGGTTATTGTTGAGTTTGTAGCTCGGTGTCTCAACTGTCAGCATGTCAAGTATGAGCACCAGAGACCAGATGGATTGCATCAGAGGTTGGATATTCCGGAGTGGAAGTGGGAGCGGATCACTGTGGACTTTGTAGTTGGGCTCCCACGAACTTTGAGGAGGTTCGATGCTATATGGATCATTATGGATCGGTTGACCAAGTCCGCGCACTTCATCCCTGTTAGTACTACTTATTCTTCGGAGCGGTTAGCTGAGATTTATATAAGAGAGATTGTCCGGTTGCATGGTGTCTGTTGAATCAAGTCACTGCATGGGTTTGAAGATTGACAAATGCCAACTCAGTTGAACCAGGTCCATCAGGGAAAACTTAGTCAAACAGACCCATTGGCACGAGAAGCGTCCATGCACAGTAGATAAACATTATCTGTGAACTAAGAGGTTATCTCCTAAGCGAAAAGGTTGAAATTGATAAGAAGATGGAGTTCGATTACAGGTAGGACAGAATCAAGATCAAGAAAGTTGAGATAAACACAAACTCTTCCACCAAGGGAGAGTCACAATAGAACTGAACAACAACATCTCAACTACAGAATCTATAAAATGTAGAAGCATTCCTACTGAAGAATTGACGCACAAACACAGAAGTGAAACAAGAACTGAAAGCAAAATTATCAAAGCAATTTTGCAAGCAGAATCCTTGTGCGACATAAAAGCTACTTGAACCAGCTAGAAGAACCAGTTCCATCTGTTGTCTTTTGAGTCTAGTTGGTTGTAGTAGGTGATTACATATTGTATCTTTCAGCTTTATCTAGAAGCAATTGTAATAGGTACACACTGTTCAAGTTAGAGTTAACTTGAAGTTTGTCGCAATTAGCTAGAGGCTAGTTTGCCACAAAGGGATTAGAGTTATTCCTTAGGTTTACAAAAGAGTTTATTTTGTAAATGATGTTTGGCTCATTGACATAGTGAAGAGTTTGGGAAAATCCTACTGGGAAGTAGGTCGTGGTTTTCTCACCTTTTGAGCCAGGTGTTTTCCACGTAAAATTGATGTGTTCTTTAAATTCTACAATTACTTTTCCGCAAACTGTAGAAGTTGGAACACCAAGAATCACCAGGTTCTTCTATAGAGACTGCACTCGAAAATTGTACACCACACAAATCATCCCCCCTCTTTTGTAGTATTGACGTATAAAACATCAATTGGTATCAGAACAGGTTATCCTTGAAAAGGCTAACACCTTGGAAAAGATCAAAATGAGTGCACCACCTGAAAACTGGGAGGGTATATCAACTGCAAGGCCACCACTCTTTAATGGCCAGTATTACTCCTGGTGGAAGAACAGAATGAAGGATCACTTGATTGGAGAAGACTATGAACTCTGGGACATAGTCATTGATGGTCCTCTAGCCACCAAGAAGAAGACTGCTAAAGGAGTAGATGTACCAAAAACTAGAGCTGACTACACTATTGAGGATCTGAAGAAATGGGAGAAAAATGCTAAGGCCAAAAAGTGGCTGGTTTGTGGACTAGGTGTCATGCCCCAAAACCGAGGGACGAGACCGGCGCCTAACTGAAAGATTCCGGTCAAGCGGACCTGGTTTACCTTTCCTACCCAACCCGTTGCCCCGTGTCTATAATATACATTGTTCCATATGAATTAGCCAATTTAAGTTCAAAGTACGATTTACAACATAAGTTCATTTCCTCTTTTAACTTTCAACATTTGATAATCCAAAAACATATATAATACATACAACTTTTCCAATACGGACCCGATTTCGACCGAACACATCTACTGCCCAAAATACATATATACAACCCACATAATGTCTACGGAGCCTCTAAGAGTACTAGGAGTTTTACATAAACTTGTCGGCAACAAGGACCCGGCTATACCTTTAATGACACACCATATAAAAAAGAAGACGGTATAGACTACACACGGCCCCGAGAGGAAGTGGGGCTCACCAGAACTTTTGAAGGGATGAAGAGAAGCCAACACTATCGGCGGACTGAGCTACTTGGTATGGAACCACCTACATCCATATAAAAGATGTAGCGCCCCTGGCAAAAGGGACGTTAATACCGTTGAATAGTACTAGTATGTACGAAGAAACTTTACTCTAAGTAAAATCAAACAATGCACAGATAAGAGACAGTTAGAGAAACCAAACAATTACTGCACAGAGATACAGAAAATCACAATTGAGCGTTTCACAGATTCTTATTTCAACACAATCATATTCCACCCTTATTCCTTCTTAACAATCCACCCTTATTTCTTCCTGTTGCGGCGCGCAACTCGATCCCACTGGACAATCACATTCCAGCCTTATTACATTATGTTGCGGCGCGCAACCCGATCCCACCACACAATCACATTCCACCCTTATTACTTCTCACATATCACCCGTATTCCTCCGGTTGCGGCGCACAACCCGATCCCACCGGACAATCACATTTCATAGCAACAATAATAGCCCACAATTTAATCACAAGACTTCATATCATCACGAGTATAATTTCATAACAACCAAACAATCAAGTGTTCACAATAGTCTTTACCAAACAGTAAGTCATGTACAGTGTGCCATAATCATTTAGCTTAATAAAATCAGTCCACATTTACTTCCCAGCTTTTGTAGCAACATCAACCAACAATTCAATCACAAAGATTCCCATCATCAAGTACATTCATTCGTAACAACCAAATAACCATAGGAAATCAAGGCCACAGATATCTTTACCAAACAGTGAGTCAAATGCGGTATGACATCAGCATATAGCTCAATTGGTTAAATCCACATTTCCTTTCCATTATTTACTACACAACATTTAGCACTTAGATACATTCAACAATTGGATTCGTTATCATTTTTTTTCGTTTGGCAGTACATCCTTTCATACCAATGTATTCACCATTTATCAAGCTTTTCACATGATAGAGTAAACACAAAAAATCACTCTTTTCACAATCTCATATAGCATGGTGGTATAGCAATCAACTAGGATAATCAGAGAATAGAATACTACGTCTCAACACATTAGAACAACCAATTCACATATGCATAAGCCAGGAACTCATACCGAATGCTCGGACACCAACAAGGCGAGCCATACATACCTTGAGTCAGAATTTTCCTTTAGTTTCTATCACAATTCACCGAACCGTCTAGCACCGTCAATCTTGTTTACAATGCGACACATTTACCTTAGAATTAGGAATCTTGAATTCATTTGAGCATTTTATCAAACACTATGTGATCCCTTAGATTAACTAAACCCTTTTTAGTGAAAGATTACTCTACTTGCTTCCCTTTACTAAGTTATGGAAGATTATTCACATGCATGCAAGGTCTCAACTTTCATTCTCAAGAACCAACCTATGTGTGTTTTATTCTTAACTAAACACTGAGAATTTGGGGAAATAGGGTGAAGACTTACCTCTTGTGGTGAAGAAGACAATGACTACTCGAAGATTTCCAAGCTTGAGTAGAGGTGGAGGACCAATTTGGGGAAGATGAGGACTTCTCTCTCTAGAACCCACTCTCCCTTCTCTCTATTTTAGTCAGATAGGTGTTAAAAATGAAGGGGAGGGGTGTTTTATTAAACTAGGGGTCGGGTTTTAAAATCAAAAATTAGAAGTCCTAAAGCAGGAAATGCGGTCAGGAATGCGATCGCATTCCTGCTATGCGGTCCGCATTCCTGTTGCATAAATGGCCCTCAAATGGGCTAAAATAGGAACCGGACTGTCGTGGTATGCGACCATTATGTGGTCCGCATACATGTTATGCGATCGCATAGTGCATCGTATTACTCCCTCCGCAAGAAACAAGGTGCAAGAATGCGACAACTATGCGGCCCGCATTCCCAAAATGCGATCGCATCTTGGGCCGCATAGCTGTCCTCAAATTAGACAGTAGGCTGTCCAGGTATGCGGCCACTATGCGGTCCGCATACCTGATCTGCGGTCGCATAGTGGACCGCAAATCCGCGCAATTCTGGAAATTATATCTTTTAAGTCCCGGGGGTACTTTTTACTTCAAAAAGGTCTGTTTTTACGAGTTTCTACAGTTATAACAACATGGGAATCTACCCGGGCATCGTTTCTGGTTAAAATTTTCACAGGTCTTTACATCCTCCCCCACTTAAAATCATTCGTCCTCGAATGAGGATCGGGGAATCATTTTGAAAACACAATATGCTAACCCCCAATTTTCACTAACTCCGATATTTTCTGAAAATTTTGCCAGAGTTTCCTTTGTAATTAGGCCTATCTACCTATTAGAGAGCCTCTGAAATACATTGTTAACCAATTTCACACATTTTCAATTACTCCAACAACTTGCACACAATTCGGTCACCTAATCAAATTGTATATAATTCAACTACTTCAACATGCTATACATAATTCAGTTAATGCCACAAACTTGCATACCATTCAACTATCACATGAGTTGCACATAATTTAACTATTCCACAATATACATAAAAATGGCACAAAATTGAGAAGTCACAATAGTAAGGAAATTAGGAGAGTGGAGTGTTCTTGCACAAAATTAGACACAAAGGTGTAATTGCTTAGAGATGGCAGTTCTCACGACCACTACTAGACTTATTCAAACAAATCGGGATATTTCTCTTTCATTTCATTTATCGCTTCCCGCATGGCTTCCTCGACTTGTTGACTTCGCCATAACACTTTAACAGAAGCAATCTCTTTGTTTCTCAATCTACGGACTTGCTTATCAAGAATAGTAATCGGAACCTCTTCATATGAAAATTCTTCATTAATTTCAATGGTCTCAACAGGCACAATGGCGGATGGATATCCAATCACCTTCTTCAACATGGACACATGAAACACTGGATGCATCAATGACATTTCAGGGGGAAATTCCAGCCTATACGCTACCTGCCCTATCCTTTGAGCGATCCTATATGGCCCGACATACCTTGGGCTCAATTTCCCTTTCTTCCCAACCCGGATCACTCCCTTCATGGGAGACACCTTCAAGAATACCCAATCATCCACTTGGAACTCCAAATCTCTACGACAAACGTCCGCATAGGATTTTTGATGACTCTGAGCAGTTTCCATCCTCTTCTGAATGACTCTAACTTTTTCCATAGCTTGGTGCACAATATCCAGTCCTAACAATTCCTCCTCACCAACCTCAAACCATCCAATCGGAGACCTAAACCTCCTTCCGTACAATGCCTCAAATGGGGCCATTTGAATACTAGCATGGAAACTGTTATTGTAAGAAAACTCTATAAGCGGCAAGTGATCATCCCAGCTACCCTTGAAATCTAATACACAAGCTCGTAGCATTGTTTCAAGCGTCTGAACTGTCCGCTCCGCTTGACCGTCTGTCTGTGGGTGGAAAGTTGTGCTGAGATTTACTTGAGTACCCAAACCTTGCTGAAATTTCCTCTAATGGTTAGCTGTGAACTGGGCCCCTCGATCCGAGATAATAGAAACTGGAGTGCCATGGAGCCTGACTATTTATTTGAGATACAACTGAGCGTACTGTTCTGCAGTATCGGTGGACTTGACTGGCAAGAAATGTGCCGACTATGTGAGTCGATCCACTATTACCCAAATTGAGTCGAACTTGCGCTGAGTGCGGAGTACCCATACCACGAAGTCCATATTGATCATTTCCCATTTACACATCGGTATTTCCATAAGCTGCGTCAACCCACCGGGCCTCTGATGCTCGACCTTCACTTGCTGACAATTCAGACACCTAGCCACAAAGTGTGCCACACCCCTCTTCTTACCATTCCACCAGAAAATCTCCTTGAGATCGCGATACATTTTCGTAGAACATGGGTGTACAGAATACCTAGAATTGTGAACCTCTGCCATAACTCTCTCCTAAAGATTATCCACATCCGGAACACATAGCCTCCCTTGGCACCGCAAAACACTGTCATCATTGCCGAGTGAAAATGCTGAAGTCTTGTGATTCAAAATTGCTTCCCTCAATTATGCCAAAGCCGAATCCCTGAATTGCTTTCCCTTGACTTCCGCTACAAGCGAAGACTCCGCTCCATTACGCACCACGACATTCCCCTCATCTGAGGCCGAAAGACATACCCCCAGACTAGCCAACTGATCAACCTCCCGAGCCAAAGGCCTCTGACCGGCTTCCAAATATGCCAAGTTACCCATGGATTTCTGACTAAGAGCATTGGCTACCACATTCGCCTTTCCTGGATGGTACAAAACAATCATATCATAATCCTTGAGCAATTCTAACCACCTCCGATGCCTTAAGTTCAAATCTTTCTATTTGAATAAATATTGAAGACTTTTGTGGTCTGTGAACACGTCTACATGGAACCCATAAAGATAATGCCTCCAGATCTTCAATGCAAACACAACTGCTGCGAGCTCTAAATCATGCGTCAGATAATTCTTCTCGTGATCCTTCAGTTGTCTGGAAGCATACGCTATTACCTTACCACATTGCATCAACACACAACCCAAACCAACCCTCGAAGCATCACAATAAACCACAAACCCCTTTGAACCTTCTAGCAAGGTCAACACTGGTGCCGAAGTCAATCTCCACTTCAGTTCCTGAAAACTCTTTTCACAAGAATCGGACCACTGAAACTTAACTGCTTTCTGCGTTAGCTTAGTCAATGGGGAGGCGAGAGTAGAGAATCCCTCCACAAATCTTCGATAATATCCAGCCAAACCCAAGAAACTACGAATCTCTGTCGGGGTCGTTGGTCTAGGACAATCCTTCACTACTGCGATCTTTTGGGGATCAACTTGAATCCCTTCCCTAGAAACAACATGGCCCAAAAAGGTGACTGATTCTAGCCAAACCTCACAATTTTGAAAACTTTGCATAAAACTGGTGCTGATGAAGAGTCTACAGAACTGCCCTGAGGTGGTTAGCATGATCTTCCCGACTTCGCGAATAAACAAGGATATCATCAATGAAGACTATCCCAAAAGAGTCAAGAAACGACTTGAAAACCCGATTCATAATATCCATAAAAGCTGTTGGGGCGTTGGTTAGCCCAAAAGACATTACCAGAAATTCGAAGTGCCCATAACGAGTCCTAAAGGCGTTCTTAGGGATATCCTGCTCCCCTGATATTCAATTGGTGGTACCCGGACCGTAAGTCAATCTTTGAGAAGAACCTAGCACCTTGCAATTGGTCGAATAAATCATCTATCTAAGACAATGGGTATTTGTTTTTGATGGTGACCTTGTTGAGCTGCCGATAATCAATGCACATCTGAAGCGATCCATCCTTCTTTCTGACAAAAGGAACCGGTGCGCCCCAAGGTGACACGCTTGGCCGAATGAAACCCTTTTCTAATAGGTCTTTCACTTGTTCTTTTAACTCTCTCAATTTCGGTGGCGCCATCCTATAAAGTGGAATAGATATTGGTTGTGTATCTGGCAATACATCAATTCCGAAATCGATCTCTCTATCTGGTGGAACCCCAGGAAGCTCATCCGAAAATACTTCAAGAAATTCATTCACAACCGGCACGGACTCGGGAGCAGGCACCTTTGAAGTGGTGTCTGCAACCCGGACCAAATGATAGATGCACCCCTTCCTGATCATCTTGGAGGCCTTAAGACAGGAAATAAACCTACACCTCGGCACAACATCATTCCCTTTCCATTCAATAACTGGTTCATTAGGAAACTCGAGCCTCATAATTCTGGTTCGGCAGTCGACTTTAGCAAAGCATGAGTAGAGCCAATCCATCCCCATGATAACATCAAAATCTACCATTCCTAGCTCAATCCGATCGGCCGTGGTATCTTGACCACACATCGTGACAACAAAATTCTTATAGACTCGCGCGGCCGTAATGGAATCACCAACCGGGGTCGACACTGAGAATGGCTCATGAAGCTGTTCGGGTTCTATCCCAAAACTCGAAGCAATAAATGGAGTTAAAATATGACAATGAAGATCCGGGATCAATAAGAGCATAAACATCATGTGTTTGAACAGTCAAAATACCTGTGACAACATCTGGAGAAGCCTCAGCACTCTGGCGACCACTCAAAGCATAGAACCGACTAGGTCCCCTTTGACCCCGTGCTCTACCCCTTAGTTGCACCGCGCCCAGCTGGTGCTGGAGGGCGTGCTGAAGACGTAGCGGCTGATGAACTGGATGGCTGGGCAGTACCCCTACCTGTGCCCTGACTGGGTGCACGACAGTCTCGCTGAACATGGCCCCTCACTCCGCATCTATAGCATACCGGGATATCCAAGTAACAAGGCTCAGAATGAAACCTCCCACACTTAGGGCATGGGTCCCTCCGCTGCTGCTGGAACCTCCCACCTGCACGAACCGACTGATGGAACCTCCTTCTATCTGCACCTGGTCCAAAGCGACCTCCCTGTTGATAACCGTGCCCTGATGGCGGTGCACTGGCTAAGGACTGATCATATGACTGAGATGGCCCTGATGACCCTCTCCCAAGGGCTGATCTCACACCCCCAACTGAACTCCCAGGGTTGCCCGCTGACCGGGCTCTACTACCACTCTCTCTCTCCATTCTTATCTTCAATTTTCGAGCCTCTGTAGCCTGGGCGAATCCCACAATCTTCCCATAGTTCATATCTGAGTGCAAAGCAGCTGTAGCAGCCTCATTGATAACCAAGGGACCAAGGCCCTTAACAAACCGACGAACTCTGGCCTCCATAGTCGGCATCATGTGGATAGCATACTTGGACAAGCGCATGAACTCCATATGATACTACCACACACTCATGTTGCCCTGCTTAAGGACCTCAAACTCTGCAGCACAGGCTGCCCTAGTCTCGGCAGGCAAGAAATGATCCATAAAAGCATCTACAAACTCATCCCACCTCGCCTGAGGGCTCCCCTCTCCACGGGAACTCTCCCACATCTCGAACCATGAATATGCCGCTCCCTTTAGACGATAGGAAGTTAACTCAACTCCCTCTGTCTCAGTAGCCCTCATAACCCGGAGAGTCTTGTACATCTCGTCTATAAACTCCTGAGGATCGGCCTCTGGGTCGGTGCCTGTGATCTCTGGAGGAGCTAACCGTAGAAACTGGTTGACTCTGGAATCTGAAGAATCCCCTTGCTCACTCGAGGACGCAGGCGCAACATGTGATCTTTGGGCCTGGGAGACCACTAGCTGACTCAACATCTGAATAGCTCCTCTGATGTCCCCATCAGAAATACCGGGACCCGAAGTTGGGGCTGGAGAAGGATCAGGAATATCAGTGGGAGGGATCGTAGCACCCTCCGCTGGAGCAGGAACTGGAATAGTCTGGCCAGGAACGGAGGAGACAGGCTGATTCATGGTCGGGGAATTGTCCTCACCCGCACCATCAGATTGAGAATTTAGGGCCACACTTGGGGCGGCATTGGCTTCTAGGCCGAGTCGAGCTCTCTTCTTGGGTGCCATTTACTGAAAATTGGAAAATCGCACGAGTTAGAGATAGACAACCTAAACTTTCACCACATCACACGATATAGAATAGCAATAAATGGGTACTTTCCTAAATGTCCATGCAACCCCCTAATTAAAGATGTGGTCGACAACACACCGATAATAAGGGCTCTACTAGACACGGCTCCAAGACATCCTAGGACACTTTTAAAACCTTAGGCTCTGATACCAAGTTTGTCACGCCCCAAAACCGAGGGACGAGACCGGCGCCTAACCGGATGATTCCGGTCAAGCGGACCTGGTTTGACTTTCCTACCCAACGCGTTGCCCCGTGTCTATAATATACATTGTTCCATATGAATTAGCCAATTTAAGTTCAAAGTACGATTTACAACATAAGTTCATTTCCTCTTTTAACTTTCAACATTTGATAATCCAGAAACATATATAATACATACAACTTTTCCAATACGGACCCGATTTCGACCGAACACAGCTACTGCCCAAAATACATATATACAACCCACATAATATCTACGGAGCCTCTAAGAGTACTAGAAGTTTTACATAAACTTTCCGGCAACAAGGCCCCGGCTATACCTTTAATAACACAACATATACAAAAGAAGACGATATAGACTACACACGGCCCCGAGAGGAAGTGGGGCTCACCAGAACTGCTAAAGGGATGAAGAGAAGGCACCATTATCGGCGGACTGAGCTACCTGGTATGGAACCACCTACATCTATATAAAATATGTAGCGTCCCTGGCAAAAGGGACGTTAGTGCCGTTGAATAGTACTAGTTTGTATGAAGAAACTTTACTCTAAGTAAAATCAAACAATGCACAGATAAGAGACAGTTAGAGAAACCAAACAATTACTGCACAGAGATACAGAAAAGCACAATTGAGAGTTTCACAGATTCTTATTTCAACACAATCATATTCCACCCTTATTCCTTCTTAACAATCCACCCTTATTTCTTCCTGTTGCGGCGCGCAACTCGATCCCACCGGACAATCACATTCCAGCCTTATTACATTATGTTGCGGCGCGCAACCCGATCCCACCGCACCAATCACATTCCACCCTTATTACTTCTCACATATCACCCTTATTCCTCCGGTTGCGGCGCACAACCCGATCCCACCGGACAATCACATTTCATAGCAACAATAATAGCCCACAATTTAATCACAAGACTTCATATCATCACGAGTATAATTTCATAACAACCAAACAATCAAGTGTTCACAATAGTCTTTACCAAACAGTAAGTCATGTACGGTGTGCCATAATCATTTAGCTTAATAAAATCAGTCCACATTTACTTCCCAGCTTTTGTAGCAACATCAACCAACAATTCAATCACAAAGATTCCCATCATCAAGTACATTCATTCGTAACAACCAAATAACCATAGAAAATCAAGGCCACAGAAATCTTTACCAAACAGTGAGTCAAACGCGGTATGCCATCAACATATAGCTCAATTGGTTAAATCCTCATTTCCTTTCCATTATTTACTACACAACATTTAGCACTTAGATACATTCAACAATTGGATTCGTTATCATTTTTTTTCGTTTGGCAGTACATCCTTTCATACCAATGTATTCACCATTTATCAAGCTTTTCACATGATAGAGTAAACACAAGAAATCACTCTTTTCACAATCTCATATAGCATGGTGGTATAGCAATCAACTAGGATAATCAGAGAATAGAATACTACGTCTCAACACATTAGAACAACCAATTCACATATGCATAAGCCAGGAACTCATACCGAATGCTCGGACACCAACAAGGCGAGCCATACATACCTTGAGTCGGAATTTTCCTTTAGTTTCTATCACAATTCACCGAACCGTCTAGCACCGTCAATCTTGTTTACAATGCGACACATTTACCTTAGAATTAGGAATCTTGAATTCATTTGAGCATTTTATCAAACACTATGTGATCCCTTAGATTAACTAAACCCTTTTTAGTGAAATATTACTCTACTTGCTTCCCTTTACTAAGTTATGGAAGATTATTCACATGCATGCAAGGTCTCAACTTTCATTCTCAAGAACCAACCTATGTGTGTTTTATTCTTAACTAAACACTGAGAATTTGGGGAAATAGGGTGAAGACTTACCTCTTGTGGTGAAGAAGACAACGACTACTCGAAGATTTCCAAGCTTGAGTAGAGGTGGAGGACCAATTTGGGGAAGATGAGGACTTCTCTCTCTAGAACCCACTCTCCCTTCTCTCTATTTTAGTCAGATAGGTGTTAAAAATGAAGGGGATGGGTGTTTTATTAAATTAGGGGTCGGGTTTTAAAATCAAAAATTAGAAGCCCTAAAGCAGGAAATGCGGTCAGGAATGCGATCGCATTCCTTCTATGCGGTCCGCATTCCTGTCGCATAAATGGCCCTCAAATGGGCTAAAATGGGAACCGTACTGTCGTGGTATGCGACCATTATGCGGTCCGCATACATGTTATGCGATCGCATAGTGCATCGTATTACTCCCTCCGCAAGAAACAAGGTGCAAGAATGCGACAACTATGCGGCCCGCATTCTCTAAATGCGATCGCATCTTGGGCCGCATAGCTATCCTCAAATTAGACAGTAGGCTGTCCAGGTATGCGACCACTATGCGGTCCGCATACCTGATCTGCGGTCGCATAGTGGACCGCAGATCCGCGCAATTCTGGAAATTATATCTTTTAAGTCTCGGGGGTACTTTTTACTTCAAAAGGTCCGTTTTTTAGAATTTCTACAGTTATAACAACATGGGAATCTACCCGGGCATCGTTTCTAGTTAAAAAATTCACGGGTCTTTAACCTCGGTCCAGACGAGTACAGTAGGATTCAAAGATGCACCACTGCCAAAGAAATTTGGGATACCTTACAAGTAGCCCACGAAGGAACATCTTAAGTGAAAAGATCAAGAGGTACTCTACTATACTCTCAGTATGAAAACTTCACTATGAAAGAAGGAGAGACAATCCAAGAGATGTACATAAGGTTCACAACTCTGACAAATGAACTTAAGTCTCTTGGTAGAGTCATTCTTGAAGAGGACAGGGTAGAGAAGATCCTGACAAGGGTCTTACCAATTTCTTGGGAAAGTAAAATCACAGCTATCCCGGAATCCAAAAATATGGCAACCCTCAGATTGGACGAGCTAATTGGAAATCTTACTGCCTATGAACTTAGAAGGTAGACAATAAAAATGGATGCTCCAAATAAGGAAAGGAGCCTAGCATTGAGAATCATTGTGGGAGCTGATCTGGAGGAGGACGAAGGGCATCTCAAGAGGTGAAAACTACAACAAAGCAAAAGCTTCTGAAAGGCCAACCAACGAGGGATGCTACAAGTGTGGAAAGATTGACCACTATATCAAGAATTGTCCTCAGTGGGAAGTGGAATGGAAAAAGGAGATATTTGAAAGAAGGAACAGGAAGAAGGAACTGGTCCAACCCAAGAAAACCACAACGAAAGCTATGGTTGTTGCTTGGGGGGAAAGCTCAGATGAAGAATCAAAAGATGGTGAGAATGAAGAACAGGCGCTCATGGAAATTGGCGAATCTGATGAGGAATTATATGAAGAACCAGAGGTAAGTATATCCCATCTCAAAAACAAAATAAAATTCATATCTAAAGATAAACTCTCTGAGTTGCTACTTGATTTCATGGATGATTCCGAAGAAACAACCAAAGAGAAAGAACAACTCTCTAAAGAGTGTGCAATGCTAAAAGAAAAATGCATGAACCTGGAAATCAGAGTAAGTGAATCTGAAAAGAAAAACATTGTCTTGATGAACCAGGTTCATCCACTTGAAACTAAGATTCTAGAACTAAAATCTGAAATTTTAAAATTAAATCTAGGAACTAATAAAAAGTTGTTGATCATTCTCATATCATGTTAGAAGAAAATGTGGGAAAACTAAAAGATAAGATGTATACTAAGGATGAACAGATAAGGATACTTAAAGAAGAACTTGGTAAAGTCAAACATGAATTAGATCGAACTTGCAAATGGAATAAATCCTCTGATGCCTTGACATGGCTTCAAGAAAATCATAGTAGCAACCGGAGAGGACTTGTCTTTGGGAGTCAATTTCCCAAGTGGGATCCAAAAAGCAAGTATCACACTCTCCCTGAGAATAAAATTTGCACCCACTGTGGTAAGACTGGTCATTACAAAATTGAGTGTACAGCAAAAGAGGAGGCTAGTCGAAGAAATGAGAGCTTTGTTAAAAGAAACAATTGGTTACCAAATTGGGCCAGAAAAAGCTTAATTCATCCTTTCTCTCATAGAAAAGGACCCAAATTAGTTTGGGTTCTTAAGACTAACCCCTGATTTCTTTTTGTAGGTTCAAGTGAGAGGAAGCGACCAAATTTGGTACTTGGATAGTGACTGCTCAAAACATATGACAGGGAACAAGGAACAGTTCCTTTCACTTGAAAACCTCAAAGGAGGAAATGTCTCCTTTGAAAATGGAAAGAAAGGTGAAATTATTGGGGTTGGTAACCTGGTTGCTTTCACTTCCACAAAATGTTTGTGGTTAACCTGCTTACTGACAAGATGGTTTTGCAGGGAAAAAGAATGAATAACATATGTGTCATAGACTTGTCCACACTATCAGAAAATGAACTCACTTGCTTAAGTGTGTTGGACAGTGATCCCCTCCTTTAGCACAAACGACTTGGTCACGCGAGTCTAAATCAGCTAAACAAATTAGTCTCTAAGGACTTAGTGGTAGGGCTTCCTAACATTAAGTTCAAGGAAGACAAATTTTGTGAGGCATGTGCAAGGGGGAAGCAGGTAAGATCCTCATTCAAAAGCAAGAAAATGGTCAGTACCACCAGAACGTTGGAACTGGTTCATATGGACTTATGTGGTCCTATGAGAACTCTGAGCAGAGGTGGTAAGAAAAATGTAATGGTGCTAGTTGATGATTACTCAAGGTTCACTTGGACCTTATTTCTGACATCTAAAGATGAAGCGTTTGATATGTTCACTTCATTTGTTAGAAAAACTCAAAAACAGTTAGGAAATCAACTAGTATCAATAAGATCTGATCATGGTACTGAATTTGAGAATGCAAAGTTTGTTGAATTCTGTGATGAACATGGTATAAATCACAACATTTCTGCCCCTAGAACCCCACAACAAAATGGGGTTGTTGAAAGAAAGAACAGAACACTTGAAGATATGGCTAGAACCATGCTTATTTCTAGCAAACGACCCCACAGCTTCTGGGCAGTAGCAATAAACATTGCATGCTACATAATAAATAGATGCATGACTAACCACTGGTAGAGAAAACTCCTTATGAATTACTTAAAGGGAGAAAGCCCAACATATCCCACCTTAGGGCTTTTGGATGCAAATGCTTTGTACACAACAATGGCAAAGATTCCCTAGGTAAATTCGATCCCAGAAGTGATAAGGGAGTATTCTTGGGATATTCATCACATAGCAAAGCCTATAAAGTATATAACAAAAGAACTATGTGTGTAGAAGAGAGTGTGCATATTGTCTGTGATGAAACTAACACTCTTTTTGAAAGACAGGAACCAGAAGATGATGAGCTTGGACTGGTCAGAAGCAGTGAACAAATTGAAGCAAATATGGAAGATGGAACAGGTGATGGACCAGGTCCAACTACCCCAAGCAACATGACAGGGGGAACTCAACAGCAAATCACTCTGGACTTTGGCCTTGATCCTGTTCCACAACAACAAGACACCATGGGATCATCTAGAAGTGAACAAATGGTGCTCAAACCACACAGATATCGAATTTCTCATCCTCTTGAGAACATCATAACATATTTGACATCCGGAATCAAAAAAAGATCCTCCTTGTAAAATCTGTGTGCGTTTGATGCCTTTCTATATTTGATCGAACCAAAGAAAATTGGTGACACCTTACAGGATGCTGACTGGGTAAATTCCATGCAAGAAGAGCTGAATCAATTTGAAAGAAGTCAAGTATGGCACTTGGTACCCAGACCACTAGACAGATCAGTGATTGGCACAAAGTGGGTCTTCAGGAACAAACTCGATGAGGATGGAACTGTTACAAGAAACAAGGCCAGACTGGTTGTCCAAGGATATAGTCAAGAAGAGGGAATTGACTATCATGAGACCTTTGCTCTTGTGGCAAGACTGGACGCAATCAGACTTCTTATAGCATTTGCTGCACACATGGAATTCACTCTCCATCAGATGGAAGTAAAGAGTGCTTTCCTCAATGACTATCTAAAGGAAGAAGTATTTGTCAAACAACCTCCAGGTTTTGAAAGCAAGGAGTCACCTGACCATGTATACAAACTTGACAAGGCTTTGGACGGACTCAAACAGGCACCAAGAGCGTGGTATGAACGGCTATCAAAATTCCTTCTAGAACATGGATACAAACGAGGTAAAATTGACAGTACCTTGTTCTTAAAGGAAAAAAGTAAGGATCTTCTGGTTGTGCAAATATATGTGGATGGTATCATATTTGGGGCAACCTCTGAAAAATTGAGTAAGAAATTTGCTAAACTTATGGGGAGTGAGTTTGAGATGAGTATGATGGGTGAGCTAAACTTCTTTTTAGGCTTGCAAATCAAGCAAAACTCAAATAGAACAATGATCTATAAACAAAAACATGTGAAAGAATTTCTCAAAAGATTTAAAATGGAAGACTCAAAAGAAATTGACACCCCCATAGCCACAACTACAAAATTAGATGTGGATGAACCTGGTTCATCCATTGATCAAAAGTTATACAGAGGGATGATTGGGTCTGTATTATATCTCACTTCGAGCTGACCTGATATTGTGTTCTGTGTAGGACTGTGTGCTAGATTTCAGGAAAATCCAAAGGAGTCCCATCTAACTGCAGTGAAGAGAATTCTAAGATATCTGAAGGGCACTACTGATTTATGTCTTTGGTATCGTAAAGGTAGTAATTTCGACCTTGTAGGATGTGCTGATGTAGACTATGCAGGTTTCCTGGTTGACAGGAAAAGTACCTCAGGCGTGGCTCATTTTTTGGGCTCTTGCCTGGTGTCTTGGGCCACCAAGAAACAAAATTCAGTAGGCTTGTCTATTGCTGAGGCTGAATAATGGTTGCAGCCTCATGTTGTGCTCAGTTGCTATAGATCAAGCAACAAATCATGGATTTTGGTATAGAGGTTGGATGCGTTCCTATTTTTTTGTGACAACACTAGTGCAATTAGCATGACGAAGAACCCGGTTCATCATAAGAGAACCA
>ML295566.1:0-19415 GCA_005239495.1 Nicotiana undulata | reverse complement strand
GACCTTCCGTCTCCTTCTTCACTAAGTGGCCATGTAGTTGAGTTGTAGCTGCAATGGGGCACGCAGCCTGAGTGCTCTGATGAAATATGACCCTCCCGAGCCTAAGGCAATTTCTACCACTAGCCGACACAAAGAATCATCCTGCCCTGAGTCGTCCAAAATTTACAATCATTTTTGAATCCTTTAATGAGTCTGGGGACTCGTCCTCTGGCTATGCGAACCAAAATACGAGTGTGACGGGTTAACTTATCGAACCTGATGGCATATTTCGATACCGTCTTATGACCCGACATAGCCGCAACTTCCACGCCGAGTAGAATTTTGTAGACTTCAAGTTGTTTGAATAAATCCTCGGGTACTGAGGTATAGGGTAACTAAGGAGGTAGACGTACCGAAATTCCCAGCTTTATCTCTTGCAAAAATCTTCGGCCTTATACATTCCAAACCAAAACTGCTATGACACGTGGCCTCTCAATCTATTCCTTGACAGTGGGCCTCCCCACGTGGCACAAGTCATAGGTCACAATACCTGATAATCCACGATGTTAAACTCCACAGTTCATATAAATCAATAATGTTGCTTTACACTTATTCCCATGGTGTGCAATACCTCATAGAGGCGGCCAAGAAAATCATGTGGGTCTTCAAAAGATATACCACTGAAATGGAGTGGAACTTGTTTGGTAACTTGTCCAACCTCAATAAACGGACTAGTGCATCCTGCAACTATGGATCCTTCCGGAATGATCTAGTCCACATATACTGACTGAGCTAGAACCTCTGCATCTAGATCCATTTGAGACTGTACAATAAGTGCTGACGTTCGAGCTTTAGACTGCGCTCTGCTTCTGTCTCTTCCCTCGATCACAGCTGTCATTGGGGCTTCATCTCTTGTCCGGTCGTAGACACTTTGCATGTTGTCGAGATTAGTGAGAGGAAAAGAGTAGTCAAGTTCAATCATCAATGATAGAATAAATTCGCACGATGGAGATGAAGAAATGTGGAGTTGTTCCTAACTTTGCAGCCTCTGAGGGATAAATACGGACGTCTCCGTACCGATCCCTCAGACTCTACCAAGTTTGTCCAGGAGTTGTGAAACCTAAGCAACCTAGGGCTCTGATACTAAATTGTCATGAACCGAAATCCCACCTTCGGGCCATGACTGCGTCTAACGTTGAACCCGCTAGACAAGCCAACGTTTGAACTAAATAAAACTCATTAACAACTAAAACGAACAAGATAACTAAGGCATCGATGGTCAACAATATGAAGGTTAACAAATTACCAAAAATAATATAGCAACTTTGAAATAAAACCCATATACAAATCCCAGAACTGGTGTCACATACTCACGAACTGTCTAAGAGATTACTAAATACAATGGTCTGAAAATATATACATATGACTGTCTTTGAAACTATAAATAAGACAGAGCTGAAAGTGAAGGGTAGAAGGTGACGCCAAGGCCCACGAACGTCTGGGGGTCTACCTCGATGTCTCCTGAATGAACTGATGAAATGCTCTGACTGTCAACGACCACCAGGTCCTGCTGCGTAGTCTGCACAACATAAAGAAGTGCAGGTATAGCATCAGTACAACCGACCTCATGTACTGAGTAAGTGCCGAGCCTAACCTTGGCGAAGTAGTGACGAGGCTAGGACCGATAACAACATAGGTACCTGCACAATTCTATACAATAACAGGAAAGATATCGGCGGGAATAGGCAAGTAAAAACAGATACGGGGAAAACATGCTGGGGGAAAAGGGGCAACAATTACTAGCATAGTGGAACAGGGTAACAGCTGAAATCTAACAGTAAAAGCCGGAATTTAATGTCTCAGAACAGATAATGAATAACACAAGGCACGACATGTCCCCTCGTGCATCACCTCACAAATCACTCGGCACGGAATGTCCCCTCGTGCATCAAACAGTATCACATCGACACGGCATGTCCCCTTGTGCGATAACAACAACAATCAACACGGCATGTCCCTACGTGTGATAAATAATAATCAATCAGCACGACATGTCCCCTCGTGCGATAAACGATAAACGGTCAACACGGCATGTCCCCTCGTATGACAAATAATAAACAATCAGCACGGCATGTCCCCTCGTGCGATAAATAATAAACGGTCAACACGGCATGTCCCCTCGTGTGACAAATAATAAACAATCATCACGGCATGTCCCCTCGTGCGATAAATAATAAATGATCAGCAATATAATGTGAGAATCAATAATGAAAAGTCTCAAGTGTACGGAAATACTCAATAAAATTCTACCACCCCGGCAAGGGACTCAGTTATAACCAACCTCGCACCAGAAATACAATATCTACAGCAAAAGCCTCAACTGAAACAAATAACACAATAACTCCCCATGTCATGGAACAACATCAAGGTATCACTTCTAAATCATCAATTACTCATAGTACAGAGAATATTAGGAACACAGTAGGAATCATCACATTGACCTACGGGCATGCTTGACCACAACATATAGGAACTCGTCACCCCACCTATACGTTGGACATGAATCACACATAGCAAATAAGACTCTATACCTATTCCCTAGAGCTAAGGTTAGGCCAAACACTTACCCCGGCTACAAAAATACAAGTCAAGCCTCAATCACAGCCTTCCCTCTCGAATCCAACTCATAATCGGTAATATCTATACATAATGGATTTGTTAACATCAATAAATACTCAATAAACCAATTCCCAAGCCTAATTATACATTTCCTACTATTATTCCAAGAACACTAAAATTCGACCCCAGGCTCACACGTTCGGATTTCGAAAATTCTTGAAGGAATAAATTACCCGGAGTCTAAGGATCGAAGTTATGTGATTTATACAAGAATTCATGGTATCGAATGGATAACTCACCAATTATCCAAAGCCCTAGAATTTCTGTCAAATCTTATGATTTTGATATTTTTAAGAGTTAAACTAGTTGAATTCTATGTATAATTGGAAATTTAGAAAGAAATTACTAACCTTAGATGATAAGATTCTTGGACAGCCATTCCCCTAGANATTGATCGCCCCTGCGGAAAAGGGACTGGGACCTTGGGCTCGCACCTGCGGAGTTGGGAGCCGCACCAGCGGTCCCGCTCCTGCGGAGTTTTGATCGCACCTGCGTAAGAGGTCGCACCTGCGAAGGCCTGGACCGCAGGTGCCGTCCCGCACCTGCGGCTGGGCAACCGCACCTGCGGTCACACCAGCAGTTGTGCACTAGCAGTGACTTTTTTGCTGGTTTTTTGGCCTCGTGCGGGGTCCAGGAGGCACCTGGGCCCACCCGAGCCCCCGTCCAAATATACTAATATGTCCCAAATCAATAAACGGACTTTCTCGAGCCCACGGAAAACTCAACACAACGCTAAAACTCAAAATCACCCTCCAAAACCCCTGAATTCAAAACTTAAGAACTTGAAATTCTAGAATTCTATAATGATGCGCCGAACCGACCTATACAACTCGGAATGACTTCAAATTTTTCAGACAAGTCATAAATAAAATAACGAAACTATTCCCGATCTCGGAATTGCATTCGGACCTCGGTAGCACAAAATCACATTCCTAACGAAATTTCAAGTTTTATGAAAATCCTTAAAACTTTACTAACTCTAAATTTCCCATTTTGATCCGAAACCCGTCAAATCAAGTCTGTTTCTTACCAAATTTCACATATAACTTAAATAACACATATTGAACCTGTTCCGGGCTCCGAAGCCATAATAGGGGCCCGGCAGCGCAGGTTTTACATCAAGGTTCATCTTCACAAGCCTATATTATTTTCAGAAAACAATTTTCTTTAAAAATTCATTTCTCGGACTTAGGACCTCGGAATTCGATTCCGAGTATACGTCCAAGTCCCATATTTTCCTACATACCTTCCGGGATATCCAGATCGCGGGTCCGGGTCCGTTCACCAAAAATGTTGACCAAAGTCAACTTTAATCAATTAATTATTATAAATTCAACTCCTTATCAAGTTTTCACATAAAGGCTTCCCGGCTACGCGCTCGAGCTTCACACACACATCGATGTGATATTAACGAAGGCTTTCGGGTCCTCGGAACACAGTCATAATCAAATTTACATAGGATGACCTTTTGGGTCATCACAATATATATATTGGGAGGAGCAATAAGGGTGGACAGGTGGGAGCGGGTTGCACGCCGCAATAAGGAGAAATAAGGGAGGACACTTATATTTTACTAATTTTGAATACAAATATTTGGAAAAACTACTGATTTACTTTACTATTTTTCATACTTTACACTTACGGTTATTTAAAAAAAAATGGAGAACTTTGGAAATTTGGAAACTATGTGAAAATTTGGTTATAGCTGAGACCTAGTAAAGATAGCTGAGTTATTTTATTTATTGTTACAGTTTATTATTTTTATTTAGTTTAGAATTTCTTTCTTGCTTTATTATATATGTTGTTACAGGTTTTGTTATAAATGCCCCGCCATAGCCTCGTCACTACTTCGTCGAGGTTAGGCTCGACACTTACTCAGTACATGGGCTCGGTGGTGTTTTGGATAGTATCGGCATCGTTAGTGGAATTTAGAAATTTCAAAGTTCTTAGGCTTGAATTTGATGTGATTTTGGTGTTTTGATGTTATTTTGGGTGTTCCGAGAGTGCAACTAAGTTTGAATGATCATATATGATGTGTTGGTATGTTTGGTTGGGGTCCTGAGGGGCTCGGGATTGGTTTCGGATGGTTAACGGGCATTTGACCTTGTAAAGTCTGTTGTTTTGCTGGTGTTGTGTTGTAGAGAAATTGAGCATCGCAATCGCAGATGGGGTCCCGCGTTCGCGGAGGTTTAACTAGGGAGGTGGCTGATTTGTTCTTTGCATTCAGGAAGGGAAGGATGCGAACGTGAAGGTCTAGGTGGAGGATGCACTGCGATCGCGATCAGGGGTATGCGTTCGCGAAGAGGTTTGAGCGGTTGGTGACTCCAGGGGTTAGACTTATGCGAACGCGTGGAGTGGACCGCGTTCGCGGAGAGCGGGCAAGGTAAGTAATCGCGTTCGCGATTAGGTAAGTGCATTCGCGTAGAGTCAAATTAAGACTTGGAGATTTTGTGCTTCGCGAACGCGGGAAGGGGGCCGCGTTCGCGATGAAGGAATACCTGGGAATTATAAATAAGACCCATTCGCGACCCTTGCCCACTTTTCCACCATTTTTGAACAGGAATAGAGCTTTTGGAATGACTTTGAAGAGGGAAAACGATTGTTCTTCATTGAGGTAAGGATTTTGGACCCCATAACTCGATTATATGTGATTAAGGACTAAATAGTGTTTAATTGGGGAAAATCAGTAGAAAAAGGTGAAACTAGGGCTTGAGTTTAAGAGGCCTTTTAGGAATGATTTGAGGGGTCAAACGGGCTCTGATTTCAGAGTTCTTTATATGTACGGACTCGTGAGATGATGAGGACCGTTTTGGTATAAATTTTACCGAGTTCCGAGACACGGGCCCGGGGGTCGGATTTTAGCTAATTTCGGATTTTGTGCTTAAAATTGATATCTTTCGATTGAGTATCATCCCCTTAGCATAATTTGATGTGAAAAATCTGATCTTTATAGATTTGGAGCAATTGGAAGTTGATTCGAGGGGCAAGCGTGTTGCAGAGTAGCTTTTCGGGCTAGTTTAAGGTAAGTAATATCTTTAAATCCTGTCCTGAGGGTATGAAACCCCAAACTTTACATCCTTTCACGGTTTTGGAGTGACGCACACACTGGATGACGAGTGTGGGCGTGCACGAATTGGAAATTTGTAAATATGTTCCTTTTTAGGTAACTATTGAGTTGCGAAACTATTTTTAAAGCATATGTTATATAGTATTACTATGTTTTCACATATTTGGGTTGTAAGCCATGTTTGGGGCCTAGTGCCGATATGTTTTAACCCCTTAGGAGCTATTTTATGGTATTCCTTACATAATAATTATGATTTTACACTCAGTCCTTCTTATGAAATTGTTGACACTCATATTTGATAATAATATTATTTTCTGAAATGAAGTACTATTTTGGGTCGAGAACCCCGTTTATTTATGGCCCGAGTGACATGTTGAGAGTGTCTAACTGAGTGAAGAGGAGGGACAATATTGTGAGGATGTTTATGATATGAGAGAGGCCGAGTTCTTGAGTAATTGATGCCATGAATTGGCTTGTTTATAGCGCTTGGGCTGAAGGAGCCCCTCCGGAGTATGTACACACCCCCAGTGAGAGCAAGTACCTACTGAGTGCGAGTGCCGAGTGCCGAATGCCGAGTGATGAGTTATTGGGAGGCATGAGTGACATTGAGGTTTCCCGAGGGGCTGATGTTGAGTGACTGTTACTGAGTGAAGGTGAGGTGCTGAGGGAATATTTATGAGTGATGATTATGGCCCGAGGGGAAGTTTTATGATGGTACTTTACTGAGTTTTGATTATGATTCACTTCATTTTTCATACTGATATTTTTGAGAGGTTTACTGAGAAATATTGGAAAATATACTTGTTTCAAAGGATTTTATGGAAATTGGTTTTCGAACTTACGTATACTTTATTGAGACTTGGCATTTTACTGTTTTGTGGATTGGTGTATTTGTTGCTGTGTGTTTCTTATTCTTCAGATTGTGATTTGTTTTCATTACTACTGAGTTGGCGTACTCATCATTACTCCCTGCACCTCTGTGTGCAGATTCAGGTACTGGTTCAGAGCAGTAGCCATCCGAGTTTGTTATCGTCAGCTTTTGGGATTTCGAGGTAGCTGTCCAGCGTCCGCAGCTTCTGCATTTCCCTTCCTTTATTAGTATTAGTATTTTATTCCTAGACATTGTTTATGACATTAGCATAGTTAGTTTTTATTCTTAGATGCTCGTGATCGGTTGACTCCAGTCCTGGGGATTTGTTTAGACTGTTAGTTTTTATTATGCTTGCTTAAAGACTTAGAGGAATTTTTATTATACTCAGTTTGCTGGTTATTAATGATTTTTGAGAAATTATATTAAAATAAATGTGTAGTTATGTGATGGTCGGCTAGCCTAGTTTCACGATAGGCGCCATCACGACTTCTTAGGATTTGGGGTCGTGACAACCAATAAGTTAACTGACATAATAATAATTCAAATTTTTATTGCGCTCTTTAATAGAGCGCAATACATCTAAAAATTCAGCCCCCGGGGCTAGCCATTGCCTTATCTTAAGGGTTCAGGATTTTGCGAAAATCCATTCAAAAAATATTCTAACTCCCGTTCAAAATTTTCTTCTTGTATTCTCAAGCATTTTTTTATAATGTCTGAAGAGCGAAGAATAAGGGTTTCATTATATTGGGGGGCGGGGGTGAGGTTGTGATGGAGAATTACTCTGTGAAGTACAGTTTATCTCCACAATGTCATGTTAAATTTCCACTTACAATGGAGTACGATAGATTGGTATCGTTGTTATGTAACAAAATGAGTGTGAGGAAACGTTCGGTGAAACTTAAAGAAACCGGAATATATCTGTATTCTGTCATTCCGCAAGGGGTTGCTTTTTACGCGGAGTTTAACATCGACGATGATGAAACTCTGATGGATTTTCTGAGGACTGCGGATAAATACAGGGAATTTCTTGTAATCAAAATGTTGGATATGTACGTCAAGGTCGAAGACGTTCCCAACAATGAGGTTGCACATAGTAGGGATAACCCCCAGTCATAGGGTGGTTATTCTGGAGCAGTTTTTGCCGGACAGGTTCCGGATGAAAGAGTTTGCCTTGATTTAAACTTATCACCGCCGGCGAATGAGCAGCGAGGGAATAATTTCTCTCCTGCCTTACATAATCCACAAGACAGGTGGTAAACTTATAATTTCCTTTGTGTTACGATGTATATTTTTGTTGTTTTGAATTTGTATTAACGCTCATATATTCCACAGGGGGTACCGGCCGGATATGAATTTTACAAGTTATGAACCCACGCATAGTTGGAATATGCCTAGTTTTGGTGTGTTTGATCATGGTGGTCCATCCCGGAGTCATCACCAACATGAAAATGTCAATCATGGAATGTCATCACATTACGACTTGTAAGTGAAGTGATACAGCTATATGGAATTATTTATTAATTTCAGTAGCTTATTATTTTGTTGTTTGTGCAGTGAAAACGAGCAAGTTGAACCACCTGCCCTCACTCAATTGCACGAAGACGACGTATTAAATCGGGATTTGGCAGATGCACAAAGTGAGGAAGAGAACAATGATTACGACAAAAATGCCGATGAATCTGGAGACGACACACCCTTCCCTAGAGAGGATGGTNCCCTAGACGAAGAGTGTACGAGTCCCATGTGTCATTTCATTCAAGGAAATTCCCTACCTTGATAACTTTCCAAGTATGCCGGATGTGGAAGCTCTCACAAGGGATTTTGATGTAATTCGGACAGCAATGTGGGATGTGTCTAGACCAACGGTGCTGGCAAAGGGCATGTTTTTTCCTGATAAAGCGCGCGTAAGCAGGGCTTGTAAAATGCACAACGTAAAAGAGTGTCATGAGATGCAGGTATGGGAGTCAAGTCCGGATGTATACAAGGTTGTTTGTCGCATGTGGTTTACGCCATGTCATTGGATGTTGCGTGCGAGCAAGAAGAACACAGGTCTGTGGAAAGTGGGTAAATACATTTCCGCCCACACATGTGAAATGGACACATTCATCGGGAATCACTTCAACTTGGATATTGACTTAATTTTTCTTGTCCTTATTCCACTTCTCAAAGCGTCCATAAGGTATAAAATCAAAGAGTGCATTACATCAGTCCACAAGGAATATGGCCATACCATTACCAAAAGAAAGGCATTTCTCCGGCGCAAACGTGCGTTTGAAATTATTTATGGTAATTGGGATAAGTCATTTGCAGCTCTACCAAAGTACATGGCCGCACTGCAGCACTTTAACCCCTGGACGGTTGTTTAATGGAAGCTTGAGCAGAGTCCGGGAAAACCAAAATATATATTCAATTACGTGTTCTGGGCGTTTAAACCAGCAATTGATTGTTTTTCGCATTGCCGGCCCGTAATATCCATAGACGGCACTCATGTATATGGAAAGTACGATATCAAGATGTTGATAGACGTTGCAGTAGATGATAATGGACAGATATTTCCTCTAGCTTTTTCTGTTTGTGCCAATGAAAGCTAAGAGACGTGGACGCTGGTTTTGAACCATTTGAAAGAGCACGTTGTCAAACAGCGTTCCTGTATTTGTCTAATATCTGATCGGCACGGTGGTATCTTAAGTTCTGTAGGAAACTTGCCTGCATGGCAAGAACCTTATGCCTACCACCATTACCGTGTGAGGCACTTTAAGTCCAATTTCTAGAAGGCATATCCCAACAAGGATCTGCATGATTTAATGTGGATGGCAGCAATAGACCACCAACAACATAAATTTTGAAGGCACATGGAATATATCAGGAAAGAAGACGAGGCAGCCTATCGTTGGTTGCTGCGACATCACCCTGAAAAGTGGACTCTGCACGCGGATGGTGGCAGAAGATGAGGAATTCTGACTACAAACGTGTCAGAGTCTTTCAACGGGTTATTGAAGTCGGGAAGAGGATTGCCTGTCACTGCCATGGTGCGGATGTCGTTCAAGCAGATGGTGGAGAGGTTTGTTGAAAGGCCTGCAGCTGCAATGTCATTGATGGAAAGGGGTGTTAAATTTATGCCACTGCCGATGAAGAGATTTGAGAAATACAGGCGGCGAGCACATTAGCATTCATTTTTGCAGTATGATAACGAAAGAATTTTTTTGAAGTTCGCACCGCTATCCATCAAAACCGTGGGAATAATGTACATACCGTAAATGAATTATCCTCTTGTGGGAAATGGTTCATCTACTACATGCCTTTCTCACATGACATCAAGTGCTTTAAACGTGTTGGTTTAGGGCCAAACAACTACATTGATCGACAATATAGTGTTGATGCTTACCTAAACACCTATAGTGGGTAGTTGCAGCCAGTGGGTGCTGAGCTTTATTGGCCGCCAGAACCATTTAAAATGGTGTGTAACAAGCCCTATTTGCGTCGAATACATGTGCAGAAGAGAACACGTATACGGAACCAAATGGATGTTAGTAATACCGTTTATGCACGCAAATGTGGTATATGATCGCAAACAGGACACAACCGTCGAAAATGTCCTTCGGCTGGTTTGGGTGGCGGTGGTAATCAAGCTCATGGTGGGTGTTATTCTAATGTGCCCAACTATCAATGAGTTTATGTTGTAATAAGTAGTTGTTTTGTTGAGGGGGTAATTGGTCGATTAGGCGTGCTTCAAGAGACGGATTCGAGCATAGAGGTCTATGTCCAGATCCTCAAGCAAGTCACTATCAAACAGCTCGCCCTATTGAAGTACCAAAGGTGCGCTCAGCCCGGTGACTAGGAAATGGGTTTTCCCTTGAATTGAAGTGATGAGATAAGAAAGGAGACAATAAGCCTGTCAACATTGAAGCTTCCGCTTTTGGCAGCTGTTAGGCAAGTGATACCTTATGCCAGGTGAGACATTCGGTTCACGAACCAGAAACCTATCTCCACAGTAAGCTCCTCAATCTTGCAGAATGTATCAAATAAAATTATATTTGTTAACTATGATTTGAACTCTTCCATTTCAGTTTTAAATGATAATTAAAATATATATATATATATACTAAAGAAGAACTGAAAAAAACATTGAAATTTCATAACACAATACTTCAAGAGAAAAAGCACAACAACCATAACACGCAAAGTATAGCGCGGTTAAATACTACGTTATGTGTGTTGTCTTGTCGAAATAAAATAGTTGCCCAACTAACAAAAAGTTGTTTTGTATCTCACATCAGCATAGTGCGGTTATATACTACGTTATGTGTATATATATATAACACAATTACATACTACATTATGTCTGTTTTCTTGTCGAGCTGAAAATGTTGTCCGTCTGAGAAAAAAGTTGTTTTGTATCCGGCAGAATCTTTTAACACGCAAAGCATAGCGCGGTTATATACTAAGTTATGTGTATATATAGCGCGGTTAAATACTACGTTATGTGTGTTTCCTTGCCTATAAATAACGGGCTCATTCTAGTTATTTTTTGCACTCAACAATAACTAATAGCAAATCTTTCAATAAAAGCAAGATTTTTTTACGATGTCACAAATGGCTGAACGTCTTTATGTACCAAGGTGCGAGTGCGAAAAAAAATACATGATGAATAGTTGTTGGGATAATGGTGAAGTTGGACGCCTCTACTGGAACTGTAAGAACAAGTTTTATAGTGTTCCCCACGAACCTATTTGCAATTTGAGGTATGGGTTGATGAACCCTGTAATCAGGAATGCTACAAAGAATCTTTGCAGCATCTTCATAATTTGTGTTTAAAACAGTGGGAACGTGAAAGACAACATAAACGAGAACTTGCGGAGTTGAAGGAGAAACTGAAAGAGGTGGAAGAAGAAAAAAATAAGCTGGAAGAAAAATTTAAGTGGTCGGAGAAGACAATAATGGGCGGCAGGGACTAAACATTGACATGTATGTGTTTAGTGTACTACTTTATTTTTATGTCTTTCGTGTCACGTATTTTCATTAGTTGTACTGAATTTTAATTAAGTTAAGTTTAATGTTTGTGTTTGTGTTGTAGTATCAAACTAAATAAGGAACGGGGAAATAAAGACGTAATATGCATATTATATAAACATAAAAAATGTTGTTATTATTTACATCAAATATTATTTACATCAAATACAAAAAAAAGGAAAGAAAATCAATGTGTCCCGCATCCGGTGTGCTTCAAAGCAGTGGCTGGCTTGAGGCGCATCCCATCCCGCCCGGCTACGCTATCAGGATCATCCTCATCAGGTCGCCTCTTTATAGCCGGATGCGCTGCAGGATGATCATCAGTGGTGCTGGCAAGATTGGTAGAAGGGGTCGTCGGTCCAGTAGAAACCTACATAAGAATAGGGAGCTCAGTATAGGAAATTATATTAGTCACAATAATTTAAATTGTCTTACCATGGTCTCGTCGGGCTCCTCAATGTAATCATCAATCGCAGCCATGTCAGTATCGCACGAAGGGGCCTCCGTAATGGGGGAAGATGAAGCCTTAAAAAGAAAATTAATAAAGTTATGGAAAATAAATGAGAAGAATAAAAACAAATTTAAATTCAATACTAATAAAACCATACCTGCACCTATGATGAAGAGCCATAACTCAGCCGGCGCCCACTATCTAAATCTCGGGTTGGCCGATCCTCAGTAGCGGTAGATAGCCCTGGGAAGTATGTCTCCCAATCCACTCCAGCAAGGTTCGTGCCTGTGATCAATAATGGACCTGACGGGGTCACCTACGAAGTCCCTGGAGTGAGATGCATCCCAAGGCTGTATGACGGCATGTCCGTCTCATGTAGGTCACCCGGCTGATCAACAGCAACATCATCAGCAGGGGCCTGAACGCCCCCTTTCTGGGGACCACCTCCTCTCCGCCCACCACGACCCCGTGCGGCACCCCTACCTACCGCCGGCCGTAATCGTGCAAAGCGGCTGCAGGATCGCCGACATACTCCTGCATCTACAGTCCTAATGTTTTATACGTCAATACCACACAAGGGGGGGGGGTGATTTGTGTGGTGTCCAATTTCGAGTGCAGTCTTTATAGAAGAACCTGGTTCTTCTTGGTGTTCCAACTTCTACTGTTTGCGGAAAAGTAATTGCAGAGATTCAAGAACAAAACAATTTTACGTGGAAAACACCTGGCTCAAAAGGTGAAAAACCCACGACCTACTTCCCAGTAGGATTTTCCCAAACTCTTCACTACAACTCTGAGCCAAACAGCATTTACAAAATAAACTCTTTTGTAAACCTAAGGATTAACTCTAACCCTTTGTGGCAAACTAGCCTCTAGCTAATTGCGACAAACTTCAAGTTAACTCTAACTTGAACAATGTGTACCTATTACAATTTCTTCTAGATAAAGCTGAAAGATACAATATGAAATCACCTACTACACCCAACTAGACTCAAAAAGACAACATATGGAACTAGTTCTTCTAGCTGGTTCAAGTAGCTTTTGTGTCGCACAAGGATTCTGCTTGCAAAATTGCTTTGGTAATTTTGCTTTCAGTTTTCGTTTCACTTCTATCTTTGTGCGATCAAATCTTCAGCAGGAATGCTTCAACATTTTATAGCGCCAGTAGTTGAGATGTTGTTGTTTAGTTCTAATGCAACTCTTCCTTGGTTGAAGAGTTTGTGTTCATCTCAACTTCCTCGCTTGTTTATGTCATTGCTGAATTCGAACTCTATCTTCTTATCACTTTGCAACCTTTTCGCTCTAGGAGACAACCTCTTAGTTCACAGATAATTCACAGATCATGTTTATCTCCTGTGCATGAACGCTTCTTGTGCCAATGGGTCTGTTTGCCCTGATTGACCTGGTTCAACTGGGTAGGTATTTGTCCATCTTCAAAATCATGCAGTGACTTGGTACAATAAATTCTCCCTTTTTGATGATGACAAACTCTGTGCTTAACCTTGTACATACTTCAATCCAACATAGACACTTTGTAAAGGTTTTTAAGCATTTATCATAGAGAGACCAGGTGCATTAGCTTATTAAATAAAACAAATCTTTTGAGGCACACATCTTCCCCTTTTTGGCATCATCGAAAAGTTGGAAAATGATAAACTTACCAGAGTTATTAATAATTACGCATGGCCATTGAGGCAACTGCAGGTGCAAAGCATGATTAATCATCAAAAGAAACATATCAAATGTAAGCTATTTAAGAAACTGAGACAGATTCAATAACCAAAAAGCAAATTCATTGATTAGATCATAGAACAACCACCATACACAAAAGGAATTAAAACAGATGCAACCATGAGCAGAACAACAAAAAACATAACAAGATAAAATCCCAAACTGGGCATTGAAGGGGGTTTTGGTGGCACTGGACTCCTAAAGCTGGGAAGGGGCAGAGGAGGTTGTGGTCTTGGCTTGAAGAAGGGAAAGCATTTGTTGAAGAACACCCTGATTCTTCTCCTTCTCTTTGGCTAATTCAGTTCTGAGAGCATCCCGCTCAGCTTCAACCTCAATAAGGCGAGATTTCGATCGAAGGATCTCCGCATCCTTTATCTCACCTTCCTCCACAAGTGACTTGTCCTTGCTATTAACAGGATGTTTCCTGGATGAACCAGGTTTATCGTCAGGAATATTAACAATGTAATCATAGGTCAGCAGCGTATTCCTCCCAAAGAAGTCCTTAGCAATAGCCATTTCAGCTTTCTTCATTGGAACATTGAAGTGGGCAAGCACAACAGTCAGAATAAATCCATACGGTATAGCGTGTGCCTTGGTTCCATTCATAACTCTTTCCAAGAGCTAGATGATGAAAGCATGACAATTGATCTGCTTACCCATGTACAAGCATTCCATAAGTGTGAGGTCCATGTAGCTGGCAATGTGCCTTCGCTCTTGTCTTGGAAGCAGAAACTTGATCACAAACTCAATGAACAGTTTGTGCCGAGGTCGCATCTCGCTCTTGAATACTGCACTGGGCTCAGGTTCTTGTTCATTCTCATAGAAAAACCTAGTGATGTTGACAGCTGAGGCCAAACCATCCAGATTAGGTCATCTTTGCCTTGTATAATCATCATAACCCTCAGCAGGGATATTCAGTATCTCCCCAACTACTTTGCATCAAACGAGATTTCAACTCCTTGAACCCTGGTAGATACCCTGCCATCCTTGACAACTGCGTTCGCCATAAATTCAACCAACTCATTCCTAGTTAGCCTTCCTTCCAGGTGAAGAACCATGCCCTTCCACCCTTGCACATCCAGGGTATCCATCAGAAAAATCATCCTCGATTCCTCAAGGTCTCTAACCAGCTTTCCTTTCAAGATAGTACGCTTGCCAAACATGGTGAGTTTGTCAGTCTTTTCACCAGAATCTTCCTCTTCTCCTCCACTTCATTCCTCATCATCAGCAATCTTGACTTTCTTTGACTCAGACCTAGTCCTCTTTGCAATGGTTGAGGGTGTGGCAGACACAGATGTTGACTTCTTGGAAGAAGCCTTAGCTTTCTTGGGTTTAGGTGTCTCAACCACAACTAGAGCAGGCTGCTCCTCATGATGGACCAGGTTCATTGCATCGTCATCAAAACGAACTGCCTCAATAGGCTCTCCAACTTTTGCCTTTCCTTTGGCAACCTTCTTCTTTTTTCTCTCTCTCAGAGCTCTTTCCAAGTCTTCTTCTCCTTTCCTAACAACACTTCTAGTAGCACGAATCTTTGGGGCAGGAGCATCAGTAGATAATGAAGCTTTCCTCTTCTTCAGTGGAACTGGGGTATTAGCCTTCTTGTACTTTGGAGTTCTCTTCTTTTTGGGATTATAGGACTCCCCAAACTTCCTCAGCATCTCAGCCAACGTCTCCTCAATAGATGAACCAGGTTCATCTACTGATTGTTTTAGGCTCTCCAGACCTGCTGCTGCTTCCCCAAAAATGCTTCCCCATAAAGTTGTGACTCCTTCCTCATAAATCACAGGAGCGGGGACACAAATAGCCAGAGTGGCACCGTCCTCCCCAGATCCCCTTACTGAGATCCCTTCTCCCTCTCCCTCAAGGTTTACATTTTTACCAAGTTTTCTTCGCCTATCCGGTACCTCTACATCCATAATCGACCCAACCAAAACAAATGTGTTTTCAGCCATATCAGTTGCAGACCCAACTTCAAGATTTCGCTATTCAGTGTCAGATGAACCTGGTGCTTCATCCTCATTAACGGATTTGAAGGATTCACTGGAGGATTCAGAATCTTGGACCTTGCTAGGTTGAAGTATTTCTTCTAAAAATTGGCACGAGAACCAGAAGCAACTGATTTTCTTGCCAAAACTTTCACTCTACGTGCCCTGGGGGATGAAGTAGGGTTAGGTGTAGGTTCAAGAGTAGGTTCAAGAACTGGAGGGTTTTGGGGGTTGAAGATATGGCTGGAGAATGTGAACTGTATACTGATGGAGAATTAGAACTAGAATCACCATCCTCATAATCATGGGTGGTGGAGGAAGATGAAGCAGGAGGTGGTGAAGACATTTTTATGAAGAATTTGGAAGAGAAGAAAGTTGATCAGTTTTGGTTTGAGAGTAATGAAGAACTAGGTTCGACGGTTATGCTTTTGAAGAGGGGAGGTAATGATTACCTTTTAAATATGTGGTCATTAATTGTACAACGGAAAATTTATTAGTCAAGTGGGAGTCTAATCGTTGTAGGAGTGTCATTGATTAGACAGTTAGGAATCCCTAAATCTAAGCTAATTAAGATACGATGAGACTTCTTGAAACGGGTTCATTTTAGGGATAAGTACTGAGAATTTGAAATGAACCAAATGTAGATAGAGTCCTGCTCGCGTGTGACTATAATTAATTCCAGAAGTGTATGGATATGAGCACGTACCTTGCCAGTCAGATGAACCAGCAGCGATGAACCAGGTTCATCGTGTTATAGTCTTTAATTCTCAATTTACAAAGATAGAAAAACATCATTAGCAACCAGGGAATCATATTAATACATGGCAAGAGAGTATGGCAGTAAAGTCATGATACTGAGCAATGATTAGTCTGGTTAATTATCTATTTTAGTGTTTCTAGCCAAAACAAAATTCATTTTTTTCATATTTGTTTTTTTCGTTTTTGTTTTTCAAATTAGGTGATCTTAATCATCCCTAACTCAAGCCGGTTTCTCTCAAAATGCTCCTTACTCAGTGTTTTAGTAAAGATATCTGCAATTCGTTTATCAGTAGCACAAAATTCGATTGAGATCATTCCTTTTTCATAGTTATCCCTTAGGAAATGGTGTCTAACATCTATGTGCTTAGTTCTTTTATGATGAACCGGGTTCTTCGTCATACTAATTGCACTAGTGTTGTCACAGAAAATAGGAATGCATCCAACCTCTATACCAAAGTCCATGAGTTGTTGCTTGATCCATAGCAATTGCGCACAGCATGAGGCTGCAGCCACATATTCAGCCTCAGCAGTAGACAAGGCTACTGAATTTTGTTTCTTGGTGGCCCAAGACACAAGGCAAGAGCCCAAAAGGTGAGCCATGCCTGAAGTACTTTTCCTGTCAACCAGGAAACCTGCATAATCTGCATCAGCATATCCTACAAGGTCGAAATTACTACCTTTAGGATACCAAAGGCATAAATCAGTAGTGCCTTTAAGATATCTCAGAATTCTCTTCACTGCAGTTAGATGGGACTCCTTTGGATTTGCCTGAAACCTAGCACACAGTCCTACACTGAACACAATATCAGGTCTGCTGACAGTGAGATATAATAAATACCCAATCATCCCTCTGTATAGATTTTGATCAATGGATGAACCAGGTTCATCCACATCTAATTTTGTAGTTGTGGCTATGGGGGTGTCAATTTCTTTTGAGTCTTCCATTTTAAATCTTTTGAGCAATTCCTTCACATATTTTTGTTGATGGATCATTGTTCCACTTGAGTTTTGCTTGATTTGCAAGCCTAAAAAGAAGTTTAGCTCACCCATCATACTCATCTCAACCTCACTCCCCATAAGTTTAGCAAATTCCTTACTCAATTTTTCAGAGGTCGCCCCAAATATGATATCATCCACATATATTTGCACAACCAGGAGATCCTTACCTTTTTCCTTTAAGAATAAGATACTATCAATTTTACCTCGTTTGTATCCATGTTCTAGCGGGAATTTTGATAGCCGCTCATACCATGCTCTTGGTGCTTGTTTGAGTCCAGACAAAGCCTTGTCAAATTTGTATACATGGTCAGGTGACTCCTTGCTTTCAAACCCTAGAGGTTGTTTTACAAATACTTCTTCCTTTAGATAGACATTGATGAAAGCACTCTTTACATCCATCTGATGGAGAGTGAATTCAATGTGTGCAGCAAATGCTATAAAAAGTCTGATTGCCTCCAATCTTGCCAAAGGAGAAAAGGTCTCATCATAGTCAATTCCTTCTTCTTGACTATATCCTTGGACAACCAGTCTGGCCTTGTTTCTTGTAACAGTTCCATCCCCATCGAGTTTGTTCATGAAGACCCACTTTGTGCCAATCACTGATCTGTCTAATGGTCTGAGTACCAAGTGCCATACTTAACTTCTTTCAAATTGATTTAGCTCTTCTTGCATGGCATTTACCCAGTCAGCATCCTGTAAGTCTTCAGCAATGTTCTTTGATTCGATCAAGGATAGAAAAGCATCAAACGCACACAGATATTTCAAAGAGGATCTTGTTTTGATTCCGGATGTCAAATATGTTATGATGTTCTCAAGAGGGTGAGAACTCTGATATCTTTGTGGTTTGAGCACCAATTGTTCACTCCTAGATTATCCCATGGTGTCTTGTTGTTGTGGAACAGGATCAGGGCCAAGGTCCATAGTAATTGTCTGTTGAATACCCCCTGTCATGTTGCTTGGGGTAGTTGGACCTAGTCCATCACCTATTCCATCTTCCATATTTGCTTTAATTTGTTCACAACTTCTGACCAGTCCAAGATCCTCATATTCTGGTTCCTGTCTCTCAGAAAGAGTGTTAGTTTCATCAAAAATAATATGCACACTCTCCTCTACACACATAGTTCTTTTATTATATACTTTATAAGCTTTGCTATGTGATGAATATCCCAAGAATACTCTCTCATCACTTCTGAGATCAAATTTACCTAGTGAATCTTTGCCATTGTTGTGCACAAAGAACTTGCATCCGAAAGCCCTAAGGTGGGATATGTTGGGTTTTCTCCCTTTAAGTAATTCATAAGATGTTTTCTCTACCAGTGGCATGGTCATGCATCTATTTATTATGTAGCATGCAGTGTTTATTGCTTTTTCCCAGAAGCTGTGGGGTAGTTTGCTAGAAAGAAGCATGGTTCTAGCCATGTCTTCAAGAGTTCTGTTCTTTCTTTCAACAACCCCATTTTGTTGTGGGGTTCTAGGGGCAGAAAAGTTGTGATTAATACCATGTTCATCATAGAACTCAGCAAACTTTGCATTCTTAAATTCAGTACCATGATCAGATCTTATTGATGCTAGTTGATTTCCTAACTGTTTTTGAGTTTTTCTAACAAATGAAGTGAACATATCAAATGCTTCATCTTTAGATGTCAGAAATAAGGTCCAAGTGAACCTTGAGTAATCATCAACTAGAACCATTACATATTTCTTACCACCTCTGCTGAGAGTTCTCATAGGACCACATAAGTCCATATGAACCAGTTCCAACGTCCTGGTGGTACTGACCATTTTCTTGCTTTTGAATGAGGATCTTACATGCTTCCCCATTGGACATGCCTCACAAACTTTGTCTTCCTTGAACTTAATGTTAGGAAGCCCTACCACTAAGTCCTT
>ML295565.1:6680-17248 GCA_005239495.1 Nicotiana undulata | reverse complement strand
TCACAACCCTACATCTATATGGTGTTTATCCACACCCTTCCTCCTCCAAAACTCCACAAAACAGTATTAAAATACGCAGCCCAACAGCAACAAAAAACACTCCGCTACAAGTCAAATAACTCGAACTCACGACTTTCGATCACCGTCCCGTGAGTTCTAACTATTAGGAAACACATTTATCAAACTTCCTTGATATTTAAACCCTTAAATACAGATATTAGAAGTTTCTTAACTATGAAGTAACTTCCAAAACTCTAACTACAAAGAAAAAGAAGAGGCGGTATAATGACACTTACGTCGTAGGGATCGTTTTGATGTTATTGCTTCTCGATTTCATGCCCGGGATGATATTCTTCTTTGAAAACCTAATAGATAGCTTGAGGTTATGTTTATGGGTGTTCTCTGGTCGTTTTATGCTTAATAATGAATAGAAAGCCGACCTAATATTTATATATATCAAGTTTGGAAAAGTCAAAGAGGTGCTAGCTTGGCACCCTAGGATTGGTCCATTTTCCGACGCTTATATCTTTTTATCCCGATGTCGTATGAACGAACGGTTAAGAGCATTGGAAACTACATTCCAAGAAATTTAATTTGGTATATAATATGTCCCAATAAGACCTCATATAATATATGAAATGTATTGCTCAAAAATCTCTAGTGATCCACCTACTTGTCACTTATGATGTCTGCGCAGTCTCGCGAAATTGCAAATATCTGCCTACTACTATGTTGTTTCGATGAACGGTTTAATGCGTTGGAAACTAGACTCATAGATCTTCAGTTGGTAGGTAGATCATCCCCTAATTCCAAGTATATCGGGAGAAAATCTCAGTTACATTTGACCTAAAATTAAGCACATTATGAGTGTAACTTGTGAAGACCTTTGCCAACTTTTGTTCCACCACTTTGCTTGACTTCTAAACGTAGAACACAACTATTATACGATAAAAATTAACTCATAGCATAACCTCCTAATCATGTAATGAACCATAGTCTCACCCTAAAGTACATGTTATAACATTCCAAACTCGTCGACTTTCGACGAAACTTATTTTCTTCAATTGGTTTAGCTTCTAAGCTTTCCAACCCTCTTGGTACTCGTTATTCATGATCTTAAATATTTGTAACCTCCAACGTAACATGATTAACTTACTTTATATTCCATCAAATAGAATCTTATTTCTGAGCTTACATCAATTGACTTACGATATACTCTCACGTACGAAAATATGGAGTGTAACATTATTTTTCCTTCTTAAATTTCATACTGAATCAAATTATGTTACGTACATTAAAACAGATGGAGTATACACTTTGTCAATTGATTTTGTGACCCCCATTATAATTTTTTTGTTCAGTTTTATGTTAAACATACCTATATATACTTATTTTTTTACACCTAACAAATCTGAATTTTTTATTTCGTCTCACTTTTGTTTTTACCTATATATACTTGTTTCCTTCTATAATAGTCTAGATTTTCACAAATCTTATTCAATCAAGATTTCAACTCTCCTTTGCATGATTAATCGAATGTAGTAAAAATAAAATAATCAAACACCACCATTCTTGTTTAATTAAAATTTCTCCTACGTTTGTTTTCACCAAATCTTTAAGGATGTGAAAACTTTGAAGTTTCAACTAACAACACACAAAAAATAAAATAAAATAGCAGCATAACGGACGATGGCCACAATTAATGGAGGACAATTTATTGACTCAATAAGTATTAATTTATACAAAAATAAAAAATAACTTATTTAATGTTATTGTCAAAATAGCAACTTATATAACCACAATTAATTCCAATACTGAAACCGTTACTCTTTTTTCATTAACAAGGCTGTTATTTTTATTTCATTTAGTAGATAGAGTAAATGCTTCACATACATGAACCAATATAAGTCTAAGTGCAAAATGCAAATCTCCAAGCAACTATATAATAACTCTTCTCCCCTTGTTAATTTTAAGTAGCTATTTCTGTATTGAAGTCTCATAGCAAAAAATGGTGCAAAAAATCTCCATTTTCCCTCTCTTCTTCTTCATAATAACATGTGGAGCTATCTTAGTAAAAGCTGAGCTAACAAAAATAACAAAAAGGCCTTACCTTAGATATAATCCTGGCCTATTGCCACAATGGAGTCTACTTCAAAAAAGCAAAGGGATTACTATAAATCCAGGTGAAGATGACACTGACCCTATAATTGGCCAAAGTGCTTCTAATCCTAATTTTGGAAATTTGAAGAAAAGCTCGATTGCGCCTAAGAGACCTTATCTTAGAGGTAATCCTGAACATGTTGTTAGTCCTGCCGCTAGTCAGGCTTTTAATACTCGCTTTAGAGATTTGAAGAAAAGCTCGATTGTGCCTAAAAGACCTTATCTTAGAGGTAATCCTGGGATATTACCACCAAGTGTTACATTTCATAAAGCTATTAGCCAAGGACTTTTCCAAAATCACGGTGCTGTTAGTCCTGCACCTAGTGAATTGAAGACACGCTCGATTGTGCCTAAGAGGCCTTATCTTCGAGGTAATCCTGGGATATTGCCACGAGGTGTTACATTTCACAAAGCTAATAGCCAACGGCTTTTCCAAAATCATGGCGAACGTGCTGTTAGACCTGCACCTAGTGAATTGAAGAGAAACTCGATTATTGGGATATTACCACAAGGTGTTACATTTCACAAAGCTAATGGCCAACGGCTTTTTCAAAACCATGGTGAACAAGCTGTTAGTCCTGCCCCAAGTGAATTGAAGGGAATCTCGATTCCTGGGTTATTGCCACGTGGTGTTACATTTCACAAAGCTAATGGCCAAGGACTTTTCCAAAACCATGGTGAACAAGCTGTTAGTCCTGCCCCAAGTGAATTGAAGGGAAGCTCGACTCCTGGGATATTGCCACAACGTGTTACATTTCACAAAGCTAATGGTCAACGGCTTTTCCAAAACCATGGTGAACATGTTGTTAGCCCTGCCCCTAGTGAATTGAAGAGAAGCTCGATTCTTCGGATATTGCCACAAGGTGTTACATTTCACAAAGCTAATGGCCAACGGCTTTTCCAAAACCGTGGTGAACATGCTGTTAGTCCTGCCCCTACTGAATTGAAGAGAAGCTCGATTCTTGGGATATTGCCAAAAGGTGTTACATTTCATAACGCAATTAACAAAGGGTTTTCTCCAAACCATGCTGCAGATGATGTCGATTCTGCCATTAAAGAGACTCCTAATCAACACTTTGTAAATTTAAAGAAAAGCTCGATTGTACTTGATTTGCCAAGAGTTAAAACTCCTTAAGAATAATGTATCCTGAGAGGTAGGGAGTAGAAGCTAAGATCTAAATAACCAATATAATTGAAGCCACCTATGTTTCATTTTCAGGAAAATTGTCTTCTTGTCTTACGTTATTATAGAAGAAAAAAAGGAATTATTTTCAAATATCAGTCCACCTAAAAATGTTAAATCAATAAAACATCTCACTTGGATTTAGTTCACTGCTTCTCTTGATTTGTTGTCCTATATAAAGTGGGCATTTGGACATAAAACTGTGAAATTTCGGAAAAAAATGAAAAAAATAATCAAGTTGAAAATGGTATTTAAAAATAGAGTTGTGTTTGCACATGAATACATTTTGGAGCTTTTTTTGAATTTTTGTGAGTGCTTCGAATACAAATTTTAAACAACAGCTTTTTTTTTGAGTTTTACAAATTCCGTACAAATTCGGAAATTCAATTTCACATGAAATTTGA
The DNA here is from genome assembly GCA_005239495.1 of Nicotiana undulata. Lineage (NCBI taxonomy): Eukaryota > Viridiplantae > Streptophyta > Magnoliopsida > Solanales > Solanaceae > Nicotiana > Nicotiana undulata. Next base: position 13,501 of record ML295565.1, on the reverse strand, counting down.
AATTTTCATGCCAAACACTGATTTTGAAAAAAGTAAAAAAATTCGAAAAAAAGAATTTTTTTTATGGCCAAACGGGCCCAAATTCCTAAGTTGGAACAAGTTAATTATTATTTAGGGCACCCGGGAACACAAAGTATCCCGTATTTATGCAGGGTCCGGGAAAAGACCTTACCCTTAGGGGTAAAATGTAGACAACTCATCCTAATGCAAATATTAGTGATTGTTTCCACGGCTCGAACTCGTGATCTATAGGTTATACGGAGACAACTTTACCGTTGCTCTAAGACTCCCTTCCAAGTAGGTAATTATTATTTCAACAAAGATGAAAAAACTGGCCCAAGTTTTCTCATTGTATTCTCTCTTCTCCTCTAACGATTTCGAAATTCTCCATTTTGTAGGATTTTGTTAATATTTGCATCACTAGGGGTGTGTTTGGTATAAAGGAAAATATTTTTTAAAAAAAATAAATATTTTCTTGGAAAACAAATAGTAATTTTATTCATTTTCTGGTGTTTGTTACGCAAATCAAGGAAAATATTTTCTGAAGAGTATTCATAAATAATTTTGATATAATAAACATGAAGCCATAAACTTTCGAACCAATAACCTTCCGAACCCACAAATTTCATAAACTTCTGAACCGCAAAACTTTCGAAACCACGAAATTTCGAAAACGTAAATTTTATATTTTCTAAACCCGTAAACTTTGAAACACATAAACCTCCGAACTCATAACTTTGGAACTTGTAAAATCTTGAACCTGTAAACCGAAAGATGCAAAAAGTAAAACTGAAAATATATTAAAAAATAATATTTTTTTTTCGGGGGTGGGAGGGTGGGGTTTGCACAAAAAATAGAAATTAAAAAAATTATAAAAAAGTAAAAAAAAAATTCTTGTGCGGGAGTGGGGGCGGGGTGGCGGGAGGGGTGGGGGTGCAAAAAAAAAAACAGAAATCTAAAAATTACAAAAAGAGTAATTTTTTTTTGTGCGGGAGCGGGGGTGGGGGGTACAAAAAGAAGATACAGAAATTTTAAAATTAAAAAGAAAAAGTAAATTTAAATACTTTTTCTCTTGCGGGGTGGGGGTGTGTGTATCGGAAAGACCATTTTACATTTTTCATGGTATTTGGTAGCTTATCCGCGTGAGGCTCGAAGCGCGGCTCAAGGTTTGACCTAGAGCGTCCCTTATGTGCGACTTCGAGGTGATGTAGGTCTGGAACTGACGGAAACGAGTGGCACGAGGGCTAAAGTGACTGAGTCTTCAACAAAGTACAAGTCCGTACTCAGACATTAAATAACTGCATCAATCGCAAATCTTTGTAATAAATGATAGTGTACTATGTTGGGACTTCCCCTCCTATATAAAGGGGACCCTTGTTGTTTTTGGCGCACATGATATTCAACACAAGGAAAAAGAACATCCTCTGCTCTCTAACTCAAACATCCTTTATTGTCCCTTTACTAATTTATTACTTACATTTATTGTATTTTATTGATTGTTTTTTATTTATTGCTCATCATTGATCATAAATAGCCTACTTCGAAGCCCATAAGGTTGTTATAGCTTCATTGATTGACAATAACTGACCCCGAGCCTCGACCTCGAGGACCTGTCTAGGCCAGCTCCATACCCCCAACTCGAGGCGGTCTGGTTTTCCTGTTTTCGATTTCCTATCAGTTCTAACGCAACTATCTTACTCACACTTAGCATTTACTGCCTAATAACTAGCATAAAAATAAATCGAATATTTTTAGAATCACATAATCAAATTTAATTGTAATTACCATTTTTCAAGGTAAACAGTGTAGCGCCCACCGTGGGGCTAAAAATAATAGTGATTGTTTTAGTGCTGGTTCATTGAAAAACGCAAGTTATACTTCACACTTTTTTCCTGTCCAAAAGATCTTTGATTTCAGGTTAGGATGTCTAACTCAGTAAACGCACACGAAAGTAACGGTGCCGAGGATCACGGAAAAAACTGTGTAGCCGTTTCAGGTGCTGGTATACCACGACCGAACCCTGAGGGTGCGCCAAACCCAAACCCAGTGGATGTGGGCTCACGCAACGCCCAACACGTCGATGTCAGTTCCCGCACTGACGGGGATATATGTCCTGAAAACGAACAGGAGGTCCAAAACACTCCAGATCGAGGGGAAAGACAGGTTAGCCTTCACGTTATTTTTGAAATGTTGTAGGCACAACAATTGACGATTGCTCAGCTGCAAAGCCATCATAAAACTCCGAGTACAACATCACCGGAGGTGGCTCCTCGAGTGGAACAAGTTCCAGAGAGGTCGAGCAACAACGGGTCAGTAACCGACCCCGTCATCATGAAAATGCTCGAAGACCTCACAAAGAGAATTGAATCGGGAGAAAAGAAAATAGAAGCAAACGACAAAAAAATGGAGACCTACAACACGAGGGTCGACCAAATCCCAGGCGCACCCCCTATCTTGAAGAGTGTGGATTCGAAGAAGTTCGTGCGAAGACCTTTCCCATCGAGCAAGGCTTCGAAGCCCATCCCGAAGAAATTCAGAATGTCCGACCTCCCGAAATACAATGGGACCTCGGACTCCAACGAGCACATCACCGCCTACACTTGCGCTGTGAAGGGGAATGACTTGAAGGAGGACGAAATCGAATCCGTCCTGTTGAAAACGTTTTGAGAAACACTGTCCAAGGGGGACATGATGTGGTACCACAATCTTACCCGTAACTCGATAGACTCATTTGCCATGCTGGCAGACTCTTTCATAAAGGCACATGCTGGTGCCATCAAGGTTGCAATCAGGAAGTCCGACGTCTTCAAAATCAAACCAAGAGAAAGTGAGATGTTGCGGGAATTCGTGTCTCGCTTTCAAATGGAGCGAATGGAACTGCCGCCGATCTCCGACGATTGGGCGGTACAGGCCTTCACCCAAGGCTTGAACGAACGGATCCTGATAGCTTCGAAGCAGCTGAAGCAGAACTTGGTTGAATATCCCGCCGTCACTTGGACGGATGTACACAACCGATACCAATCAAAGATCAGGGTCAAGGACGACTAGTTGGGAGCCCCCTCGGGCTCAGTATAATCCAGCAGGATCCTGGCAAAGGAACCAAGACCAAACAAAGAAAGATACCAACCGTACGCTGAGGATCGAAGATACTCCCCAGGCGTAATATACCCCACAACGACCGAAGGATAGACCGAGGCCATAACCCTCGGGGACTCGTAAGCCGAGTTGGTTTCGACCGATACACAGGACCGGCGGAGGCACCCCGGTTATCAGAGTACAACATCAATGTCGATGTTTCAGACATCGTGTCGGCTATAAGTAAAATCAAGGACACTAGGTGGACGAAGCCCGTGTTGTCAGATCCATCGCAAAGGAACCACAACTTGGTGTGCGAATTCCACAACACACACGGCCATAGGGCCGAAGATTGCAGGAAGCTCCGAGAAGAAGTGGCCCGATTAATCAATAAAGGGCATGTCCGAGAGTTCCTCAGCGACCGAGCTAAAACTCAAATTCAGGAAAGAGAAGCGAACAGGAAGAGTGAGATAGGGGAACCGCAACACGTCATCCACATGATCATGATAGGGATCGACGTCCCGCAGGAACGCGTTGTCAAACGAACGAAGATATCCATCACTAGAGAAAAGTGAACTCGAGGGTACATACCCGAGGACGCCCTCACATTTAGTGATGAGGACATCGAAACCTTGTCTCAGCCTCACAACGACGCTCTGGTAATCTCTTTTCTTATGTATACATTTCAAATTAAATGTGTACTTGTGGATCCTGGTAGCTCGGCCAACATAATCAGGTCAAGGGTAGTAGAGCAACTCAGATTGCTCGAACAGATTGTGCCTGCCTCTCGAGTTATGAATGGATTCAATATGGAAAGCGAAACAATAAAAGGGGAGATTACCATCCCGGTCAATGTGGCCGGCACGACCCAAAACGCCATGTTTCATGTCGTTGATGGAGACATGAGATACAACTCCTTGCTCGGAAGGCCGTGGATACACTGCATAAGAGCAGTACTGTCAACCCTCCATAAAATGATGAAATTTCCATCAAAAGAAGGAATAAAGACAGTATACGGGGAGCAACACATCGCAAAATAGATGTTCGCAGTACATTTCGACGTGATACCGACGACGACTCCTTCCACGTCGAAGTAATCAAACGATAAGCAAACGGCCAAATAGCGGTAACAAGCTGCATCCCCGCCCGCATCCAAGTTCGTGAGTAAAGGACCGGACTGTGTCCTTAGAACAGGCAGGTGAAGATAACGCTCTGTCGAGGATGGAATGCCATCGCTGCCAAGGTATGACTATCCCCCTTATTTATTCACATTTCATACTAACTTGTACGCATGTTTCTGATAAAGGGAATCGAAGCCCCTTCCAGTTTGAAAACCTTAGGTTTAAAAGCATGCGTTGCACTCTTTTTCTTCGATCGGATTTTACCCCGGAAAGGGTTTTTTCCGGCAAGGTTTTTAACGAGGCAACATCTATGTGCTACCTGAGGGAAACTTAAACAAGTATTCAAGTCTTCTCTCCGATCAACCTACAATACTGGGGGGCATCGCCCCGGGAGGTCGCCTCCTCAAACAAATCTAAGTAAGCCAAAGAGGGTCTCAATAGGAAAATGATGTATCGGGCCAAACGGTCAAATGAACTGTGTCCGCGTAGAAGGATCGAACCCTCGGCAGTGAAAACATGTATGTTTGTACCAGACAATCAAAGGAGCATTTTTTGCTATCAAAACACTTTGCGATTCAAAGAAGATGCTATTTTCGTGAAGGAAGGCCCTAGGGCCAAAAAACCCCCAATACCCCGGGGACTATCATTAACATTCACCCCATCATGTTGTCAAAACTCGAGGTCGTAAGATCCCAAGATGGTAACCTCAGGCGTATTCAAAACTGTAAGACCTCGAGTAAGGCATGTCCAAATCATACAACCTTATATAAGGCACAATCCCGATTTCAAAGCCACGACTATATATTCGAACTTGTAAGACCCCTAAAAAGGCATACCCTCGAATATAGATGCCGAGGATACGTTACTCGAGACTAAAGGCTCCGGCCAAATACAAACGACTCCGGTCGATAGGCTACGACCAAATTAACGCGACTCAGGTACATCCGACCGTCGCCATAAAATCAAATCCTTCGAAATTACTTCGGAAATAACCTGTTATAATCATGCTACCTTCGGTGTAAGCAAAGAGAGCTTCGATCATTTTCATGTCAGCTCTCAAGTAAGAGCTTCGATCATTTTCATGTCAGCTTGTAAAAAGAGCTTTGATTATTTTCATGTCAGCTCCAAACAACGAAAAGGCTCGAGACAATTCAGCCATAGGTCAAAATATTTCGAGATGCTCTTTTATCGTCACATAACGACTCGTAACCGAGGTTCTTTTTGGGCCGTCGTAGAGTCGGACGAACACAAAAACTTCAAATAAATTTTTAGGCGACGAAAAATATAGCCATACTAAAGGTCGTTTCGACCCAACGTGTAAGAGCCTTGACGCCAGCTTGAAAGAACCTCAGGGTTAAACTCAAAAGAAATCTAAGGGTCGATGATCTCGAGCCGTAACACGACTCGAAGACTGAGCCTGGACCCGTTAAACTAAAAATGCCTAAGGGAAAACACATTGGAGCCTACAGGCCGATTAAAGGTCGTATTGACCCCACAATTAAGAGCTTAAACGCCAATCTAAAAAACTTGGATCGTTTGATCGATCGTTGGCAAGCACCAAAAATTGGGAAGACAAGAAAAACAAACACAAGCAAACCAAAATAATCGAAAGGTTTTTCATAAATACGCATTGATACATTTACAATACTCCCGCAGGGAGACTCACACGAGAGACAAAAAGGGAAACCTAGCCTACTCTCGGGACCAGCCCCCTCGAGGGCCCTCAAACATCAGTATCGGCACCAGAAGAAAGGAAGAACTTGGCATCAATCTCGTCCACCTTAGCCTGCTTTATTTCCTCCGAGAGGTCAAAGCCTCGAGTGTGTATCTCCTCGAGAGTTTCCCTCCGAGATTTACACCGGGCGTATTCCTTGATTCTCCTCCCTATTAAAGTCTCCTATCAGCTCAGCTCGAGCCTCAGCAACATCTCTCAAGTAAATAACTACTTTCTTATTGGCCTTTGTTCGAGCCTCTCAGCTTCGGCCCGGGCATCGATAGCTTCGGCCTTCATCTGCAAAAGTTTGACCTCGAGCTTTTCGATTCGGCTCGCTTGCACCAAGTTATCTTCACTAGCATTTCGAAGGTGCACTTCGAGGGCAGAAACTTTGGCCAGGGCATCCTTTTTGGCCACACAATGGGCATCATTCTGAGCCCTAATCCCATTGCACTCGCGCTCGGTTTGACCAACTATGCCCTAAAGGTGTTCCAAGTCCTCTATCTTTCTATGCAGCTGCAACACCAAAGCATTAATGCCTGAAAACGAGAGAAGAAACATGTACATCATTGAAACAAGAATCACTTGTTCCTCGAGGCGACCTTCGCAGTCACGACTTCAACTCACCTCGTACCGAAGGTGTGTCAATTCTTTTGTTAGTTTATCGCAGAGCAGCTTGAGGGACCTCTCCCCATCCGAATCCTTCCGCAATTCATACTTGAGCTTATCAAAGACCTGTGAAAAGCAAGCTTTAGTTAAAAAAAGAAAATGCGAAGTTGGAAGATCGGAGAATCACCAAATCTTACCACAGAGCAGAACTGATCCACAAAAGATGAGCGAGCATACCTAGGCCTGGCTTTCTCCCTCCCAGTTGGAGCACTCGGGGGGGGGGGGGGGGGAACATGGCCGTT
>ML295564.1:12397-107839 GCA_005239495.1 Nicotiana undulata | reverse complement strand
CTTCCGCATTATATTGTCATTGTTGTAAATTATCCTGTAAATTCTTAGATAGATGTAGTGTTCGGTTACTTGTATATTCATGTTAATAACTTTTGTAGACCAGTGGTGTCTTGACTAGTCCTCGTCACTACTCCACCGAGGTTAGTCGTGATACTTACTGAGCACCGCTATGGTGTGCTCATACTACTCTTCTGTGCATTTTTGTTTGCACAGATCCAGGTTTTGATTGTTAGTAACTGCGCGGATGATTGCTGAGGAGACTCAAGGTAACCTGTTGCTGCGTTCGCAGGCTTCAGAGTCACCTTCCTTGTATTATTGTTCATACACTGTCATATTTATTTCCAAAACAGTTGTATTTAGAAGTCGTAGGAAATTAAAGAGCTTATGACTTGTATTACCGATTTTGGGAAAACATTGTAAATTCGGTCAAGGTTTTTATATCTAGACTGTTAGTGTTCCAATACTTATTGTTGTTATATTTAAATGTTAGGCTTACCTAGTCTCTAGGACTAGGTGCCATCAAGATACCCAACGGAGGGAAAATTATGGTCGTGACAAGTTGGTATCAGAGCTCTAGTTTCATAGGTGCTAGGAGTTATAAGCGAGTTTAGTAGAGTCTTGCGGATCAGTACGGAGACGTCTGTACTTATCTTCGAGAGGCTACAGAACTGTTAGGAAATTTCCACTTCTTTCATTTCTTATCGTACGACATTTATTCAGCTTGAAGCATATATTACGTTACTTCACATTCGCTCGTATATGAAATTGCACACTCGGGATCAACTATGCGCCAATGGTTCATGATAATACAGAGGGGCTACAAGGGAGCGATTGATCCTCAACCATGGTCTCAACGTGTCGTCCCGATCGAGGATATGGAAGTATTGAGGGAACATTCAGTTGTGCACATAGGGTTGTAGCAAGTTCTGCCATCTGGTTGATAAGTACGATCTTAAGAAGGTTTAGTTGGTTGCCTAATCGTCACAATCATGGTAGGGTCACGAGATGGATGTAGATCTGAAGATAGTTGGTGGTATTAGGGACTATGTGGTCCGTATGGGATTTCAATTTCGTGAAGGGAGTTCACTGTCAACGATCAGATTGTGGGGTTATGTGTTATATCAGTTTGGGCCTGAGATGTATATATGTGGTATTGAAAGGTTCTCCAAAGCTTGTATATGATTAAGAACGGATATTTTTATGGGATGATGCTGAGACTTGCGGTATTGTAGAGTCCTTAATAATTCTACATTTCAGTATCAGCTAGGTCATGGAAATAATTTCATAATACTCGGGGTGCTCCAGTAAGTTCTTATAGTACACCACCAACCCGATAAACTTACAGTGGTTATTCTNGCTCCAGTAAGTTCTTATAGTACACCACCAACCCGGAAGTCTTACAGTGGTTATTCCAGTTATCCTGCACAGACTTAGTATGAGCAGCCGCGACCTCAGAGGGGTTGTTATGAGTGTGGTGATACTAGGCATATCATGAGAGATTGTCCTAGACTTGAGAGGGGTGGATTTCACTAGAACACTCAAGCTACAAGCTTTACCCCAGTTAATACTCCACATGAACATTCAGCTAGAGGTGGAGGGCATACGAGCAGTGGGCGCCTAAGAGGTGGAGGCCCGATCCGTTGTTATAATCGCAATGATTTGGCTGAGGCCAATGCACTAGATGGTGTCGTTACAAGTACGATCCTGATTCGTTATAATAATTCCCCTTAGTTGGATTCAGATCTGAATATTGAGGTGAGCCCTCCTATTATGCTCCGTTTATGGGCGAGCTTTGTAAGTTTGTGACTCACTTATATGTTTATCCCTGTTAAGAGATTATAGATGAGAGCCCGTGTCTGTCATTTTCTATTGTACACCATTGAGGACTATAAGTCCAAACGTAATGTTTATTATTCACTACAGTGGGTTTAAGGTGTTTCGGAATAATTGATTCCATTTTTATGAATTATATGCCCTACCGGTATGAGGATTCATTATGTGTTATGAAAAATGTTTACAAAATTTATTGAAAATAAGAAAGAAAGGAAATTGAAAATTTTAGTTGGCACAATGTGAAATATTTAAACTGGGCTGCAATCCGCGGTGGAGGTTATGTAAAGACGAGGTCCTTGTGGTAAAATAGTTATGGGTTAAAAATTTCCCTTTGTGAAGTTTAATTTGTACGATAATATTAAAAGGGAGTCATGCCTGTTAGGCTTATTTGATAATTCTTGTATATTTTATGTTCATATTCAGCCATTTTTGTGCTGTAAACATTGAGTTTTAGCTTATGATATGAGTGTGGCATTAAATGTGAATACTTAATCCGAGTAAGTAATCACGAGGTCTTCATGCCTCACATTCTGTTGTCAGTATTGTGAAAATTCGAAATTAAGGTGGTGGTTAATATGAGATTAATTGATGATGCTGGAATTAATTATGAGCAACTTTTAAGACTAAAGATGTGGTGATGCGCTTACATATGATGTGCGTCATAATCTAATATCATTGTGATAATGTAGGGCTTGTAATATTTAGATTGGTGTTATTGATATATACATTGTGTATGTATTGTTAGGAGTTGTTTTGGTGTTATTCTAGCAGGTGGATAGTCCCAATTACAGGGGAGACTCTGCCGAAATTTCTAAAACATTTGGGAGTTAGAAAAATTTGGGAGATGAAGACGTGCAAAACAAGAGATAAGTTACGTTATGTGGTTGAGGGTGAATGATCCTAAGCGGGGGAGAATGTAATACTCCAGGAAATTTTGAAGTACTTCAGAACTATCATGTGTACGTAGGAACGAGTTTCTATAGCCAATTGAGACTAAAAATCATGTGTTATTGTGAAAATGTGGGAGTGTAAGAAATTGATCTTAAAGTTATATGAATAAAAGGAATGATCTCCAATGAGATATGTTGTCGGGCTTATCTGAAATACGGTAGCATGGAATCAACCATGAGTATAGGTTTAAAAGTAAAATCATCAATTTGGTAATCTCAGAACAATACTTAGAACGTTCGAGGACGAACGTTTGTTTAAGAGGTGGAGAATATAATGACCCAGCTTGTCATTTTAAGAATTTATGCTCCGTTCAGTGAATTAAGGTCTTGAGTAGCTTCGCAATATATATTATGACTCGCGTGTGTGGTCAAGTTTAGTTTTCGGAAGATTCAGAATTTAAATTAAAGAAAAATTCTCACTTCGAAGCTTAAATAGAAAGAGTTGACCAGAGAGTTGACTTTTGAGAAAATGACCTCGAAATGGAGGTTGCATGATGTCAATAGCTTCGTATGATGCTTTCAGACTTAGGCATATGTTCGTATTTGGATTTGTTAGCCCGTAGATCAATTCAGCAAATTTTGGAGAAATTAGAAAGTTGACGCGTTATAATTATATTATTTTATGTGCGGACGAGGTCGATTAATATGATGGATACCAATTTAATATGATAATAAGTGTACGAGGAATATTATAAGATATATGGGGTCTAAGGAAAGTTCTAAGTCCAAGCCAAGTTGGAAAATTGCATAATAGACTAAAATTCCAAGAGAATGCGCACAAGACCCTACTTTGGACGAGAATATATATCAATAGATGAAGAATTATATGGTGTATAACCTATCCAATTAAAGCTCTTTGAGTCTAGTTTCCAACGCTTCAAACCGTTCGTCATTTGGACATTCCTACATAAAGTTATGATCAAATTACCAAAAGCTGGAAAAAAATGCCTTCCTGTGGGAGTGATTATGCGATCGCATATCAAGTATGCGGTCCGCATACTTGATATGCGACCGCAAAAATGGTCGCAGAGTGATCCAGAACTGCCCAGTTTTGGGCACCGAGTTATGCGACGCGTATGCGGTCCTCATACCCATTCTGCGACGCATTATGCGATCACAGACCTTGTTTCGGAGGCTTAATCTTCCTATTTTCATAACTCGACCCCATTTTGATAAATAGGCTTTGGGGTTTATTTTGTGGTAATTCTCTGAGCATTCTAGAGAGAAATGAGATTATTTTAGAGAGATAAGGAGGAAACCCAACATGCAAGCCATCCAATCTTGCATCAATCTTCAAGAATCAAGGAACCCAATCACAAAATCTTCATCCAAGAGGTAAGGATTCCATACCCTAGTCCTTAATTTCGATTTTTTGGTAAAGATGGGGGATTAGGAGAATGATTCTTGGGTGTGAAAGTATTAGTTATACATGCTTGTAACAATAAGGTTGTGGGAAGATTGTTGAATTTAAATAGGTAAAGATTGGGTTGAAAATGGTAGAAATCTTCAAAACTTTAATTTAGGATTTGCAAGGTCATCCAATGTCGGAATTCGATAATTTTTGTATGGTTGAGCTCGTATCGGAACGGGTGTTTGTATTTCGTGAGTTTTTCTGGGATTCGAAACATGGGTCCCGCCGTCGATTTTAAAATAAATTTCAGATTTTTATCCAGAATATTAGTAATTTTATATGGAATTAATTCCTACGATTCGTATTGAGTATATTGAATTGTTTGTGATTAGATTTAAAGCTTTCGGACACGAATTTTCGAGGCGAAGGTTTATTGGAAACCTTGAATTTGGTTGCGAAACGAAGTAAGTATCTTGCCTAACCTTGTGTGGGGGAACTCCCTCTTAGGGTTGAGTCTTCTTTGTTGACTGTAGTCCGTGTATGCGAGGTGACGAGTGTGTACTCAGACTTATTTGCTAATAGATTGACCTTTTAGGATTCGTAGGTCCTTATGTTACCTGTGTATGAGTTGTAATTGTTATAATTGAATCCTTGGTTGTTTACTTCATCCTTTCCTGCTTAAATTAGAATTACTTGCTTTTGGATTCCTTCGTTGGCTATTTGATCTTAATTGACTTAACTGAATATTTTATTGCTCTCACCTCCATGCTATATTTGCTTTCTAAAACTGCTCAATTGACTATATTAGTGTTATCTAGCTTTATAGTTGTTTAGTCGTAGTTAGAACAGTCGTTTCGTTAGAGTCAAGCATGCCCGTGAGTCTTACATTGTGATCTATACGACTTTTTCTCTTATGTGCTACTTGGGTCTAATTGATGAATAATTATGTTGCTGATGTTTTCTTGATGTTGCCTATTACTGGGCCTTCGTTTGAGCTGAGTTTTATTCCGTAAAGTTAATTGCTTAGGCGAGATTGGTTATAGCTGTTTTTCCCTTGCCGGGATGGTATTGTTTTCATTGTTGACTCCCTTGCCGCGATGGTGTGTTTTCTATTATTGCTTTAATGTTATGGTATTTGTTGCATTGTTGATTCCCTTGCTGGGACAATTGTGATTTATGGTTCCTATAGTTGATGTGTTTCGTCGATTTGTTGTTTATTTATTTATCTATGCACGAGGGGACATTCCGTGCCGAGTGATCGTGAGGTTATCGCACGAGGGGACATGCCGTGCTGATTGCTTACCATTTATCGCACGAGGGGACATTCCGTGTTGATTGTTTATTATTTATCACACAAGGGGACATNACATTCCGTGCCGATTGTTTATTATTTATCGCACGAGGGGACATGCCGTGCCGATTGTTTATTACTTATCGCACGAGGGGACATGCCGTGTCGATTGTTTATTAGTTATCTCACGAGAGGACATTCCGTGCCGAGTGTTAATTTATTTATTTATGCGCGATGGGACATTCCGTTCCAAGTGATTATTTACTTTAGCACGAGGGGACATGTTGTGCACTTGTCTTTGCATTATACTTTTTCGTGTTCTTGTTTGATATCTACCTCATTTGTTTAAGAGTTAATATTCCGTTGTTTAAATCCGGATATTCGCATTGATCCCTTACTACATTTATTGACAAGACAAGTTTTGAGTACGGACTGCGTTCCGACAGATTTACCTTGAGGAGATTATGATTTCGAGATTTTTTTGAAAAGGTATTATTGAAAAGTAATGGTTTTCGAAATGATTATAGCTGAAGACTTTTACATCAAAAGTATATTTGAAAAGCACTAGTCTTGCATAAAATGATACTTGGAAGTCTTTTTTTGGAAAGTATATTTGGGAACTTCGTAATTTGAAAGAAAACTATGTTTTACGTAACCCTCTCTAGTACATATACTTATATATATTTTGGAGAAAGTATGTTTTCAAAGGAAATCTTTCTACATAAAAATGATTTTTATTAGCAAAGATTTTCATATGATTTGTTGTTTAAGGGTTCCTACCAGTTTATGGAATTTAATGGCTAAGGCTCGATGTGAATAAATAGATGCAGAGTTGAGTTGTGGGGTTCTCTATTGCATTGTGTTTTCTTCGGGTTTGGTTTGTTTTGCTATCCATCTTCCTGTGTAATTTATGTTGTTTCGTGGTTATTTTTCTGTAATTTCCCTTCCGCATTATATTGTCAGTGTTGTAAATTATCCTGTAAATTCTTAGATAGATGTAGTGTTCGGTTACTTCTATATTCATGTTAATTATTTTTGTAGACCAGTGGTGTCTTGACTAGTTCTCGTCACTACTCCACCGAGGTTAGTCTTGATACTTACTGGGCACCGCTGTGGTGTGCTCATACTACTCTTCTGTGCATTTTTGTTTGCACAGCTCCAGGTTTTGATTGTTAGTAACTGCGCGGATGATTGCTTAGGAGACTCAAGGTAACCTGTTGCTGCGTTCGCAGGCTTCGGAGTCACCTTCCTTGTATTATTATTCATACATTGTCATATTTATTTCCAAAACAGTTGTATTTAGAAGTCGTAGGAAATTAAAGAGCTTATGACTTGTATTACCGGTTTTGGGAAAACATTGTAAATTCGGTCAAGGTTTTTACATCTAGATTGTTAGTGTTCCAATACTTATTGTTGTTATATTTAACTGTTAGGCTTACCTATTCTCTAGGACTAGGTGCGATCACGATACCCAACGGAAGGAAAATTTGGGTTGTGACATATGGTCTATTATGTTGATGATGAAACTGATAAAGAATGGAGTGTTGTTGTGCATCTAAAGCCAAGAGATTTGTTTGACATGGGAGACGTTAATGGAGAAGAAATTTACAAGAATGAGCCATACCAACAACAAGAATTGGAGCAGTTTTTTGATATTAATTATGAGAATATCCAAATTGCAATAGAGGTGCATATGTCAGACTAGGAATTAGGATATTTTATGAGTGAGAAAGATAATTTTCAAAGAACTGGATGTTAATTTTTATACTTGTGCCAAGTGATTTTATACTTAGTTTCTTCAAGTTTAAAGAATTATAGTATGGAAACTATTGCAAGGTGTGGTCGAGATTGCAAGTAATTAGATTATGTAATTGTTTCCTCGTAGCAACTAACATGGTGATTGTTCAATCTTTCACCATTCTGGTATATAGTTTCATGTAGTTTATTTTATTGATTGCAGATATGCCAAGGGACAAGCGTTACCAAAACTTGCAAAAGTTAGTTCAGCCAGCTTCTACTTCACAAGGTGTAGCACAACCTTTATCAACAGCTGAATCACGATCGGCAAATTCAGTCCAAGCCACAACACATCAGACTGCATCAGTTCAGACAACATCACTGCCGACCCCATCAGTTCGTGCGACATCACAGCGGCCGCCGTCTTTTTAACCGACATCACGATCGGCACATTCAGTCCAAGCCACAGTACATCAGACTGCATCAGTTCAAACAACATCACTGTCGACCCCATCAGTTCGTGCCACATCACAGCCGCCGCCGTCAGTTCAGGCTGCAGCACAACCGACTCATTCAGTTCAAGCCACATCACAATTGAATCCTTCAGTACAGGCAGCATCACAGCCGACACAATCCAAAAAGCGTCCTGGACGTGAGTCTATGCAACATTGGACAATTGATGCAATAGGTAATTCTTTTCTTTATTTATTCAAGCGTCACAATCTTCTTCTTCTTCTTCTTCTTCTTTCTAAACGTCCAAAAAGCGGCGAAATGTTGGCGAAATATCTGCCCAATTTTTCCAGTATGATGCATTAGTGTTTGTTGTGTAGTCAACAAAATCTTCGTAACATGTTTCTACTAGAGACTCTAATTTTGTGTCTATCTCAGATTCTTGGCACTATATAACAACAGTCAAAGATCTATTGCAATGGTCGTGATCTAAGTTGCTTTTTGCTAATTAAATAATTAATACTTTGTGTTTATTTGTAAAGATTCACAAGGAGCTAGCAAGAAACTCAAAGTAAAGGTTAAGGATGTGATGTATTTATCTGGTGGAAACTATATTGTGTTTGAATTTGATGATATGGATCAACCAATTGGAGAAGGGCAAGGTGTTCTTGCAGGCTTTTGTGGAATTTAAGCAATCGACTGCTCCTTATTTCCAATTCACTTCAACAAATGGCCAGATTTACCCAAGTCATACTTCAATAGTTGCTATGATCGAATTGTAAAGGTATAAGCTCTATTTTCTTATTGTTGTATCTCTGTTTTATATCTTTAGACTGTATATTTGCATGTAATAGATTAACTAACAGAAGTTTTATTCATGTAGCCGCGATTTTGTTTTAGGACATCTGAGTTAAATGCACGAGAATATGTTTATAGTTCTATTGGAAAGAAGTTGAGTGCAGATAGGCAAAGGTTGTGGTATGAGTTCTCTGACCCACTTAAGACCAAAGCAGAGATTATGGATAATGTTCCAGCAGGGATTCCACGGGATCAATGGACTTCTTATGTTGCTTACCGTTTTGATGAAAAGACAATGGTATTTATTTGAATGCTTAATTGGTATGTGTAATTATATACTTTTTTATTTGTAAATTTGAGTTTTATGTGTATTTTTATAAGGAAATGAGTAAAAAAAATGCTGAAATTCGGAAGAAACAAACTGTTGTACACACTGGTGGCTCCAAACCAAACTCCAGAAGAAGAGCTGAAATGGTGATAAATGTTAATGCAATATGTTTTACTTTAATTAAACTTGCAAACTATTCCTAATTAGTTATAGACCTATGGACTGTCACGTCTGCTTTTTTATTATAGACCAAAAAGTGTGAAGAGGGAGAATGGGGAGGGGTGGCAAAGATGCTAGAAGCCTTGGAAGACAAATTATCTATATGAGAGAAGATGTGCTTTGAATAGAATGCAATGGATACTGAAAGTAGATGCTTGAAGGGCCAATATATAAGATGCACTGAACCAAATAAAACCAAACTCATTCAAACAGAAAAAAACGTATATAAGTAGAATTCACACTTTGGGTTTATTTGTTCTCCCTAGGATTATCCTAAACTCAACTATCACAGTTCAAGAGTCACATTTAACTTAGGTTGGATGTCGAGTAAAGATAGGCTGAAAATCAAAGAGAGTAACTTAGATGTCAGTCTTTCCATGTTCCAACTAAGTCAAATATTGAAGCAACTGGATGGGAGACGAGTGGAGCACTAGTGGGAGGAGCAGAAGTAGCTGAAAGCACTTGAAACCTTAAAACTATCAGATTTGATCCTAATGCTTTCTTTCCGACTTCTGTTTGTTTGCTTGATAAGCCCTTTATGCCCTCTATCTATAACTGCCCTTATATCCTAGGAAATCTTCCTTAGAGAGATGAGTTGATTTCCCGCTCACAACTATAATTTTTGACACAGGTGTCCTGAGACTCTCTTCAGTTCCAAGGTCCATTCTGCTGGAAACTTACTCACCTTAATGTGGACAATGAATTTTGGAAACATAGCTACAAGTTTGAGTTCAAATGTCCCAAGTACTCTTATTATGTTTCTACTAGTGTATCTTTTATTTCCCTTATGGTGTCAATTACTAATTGAAGTTATGACAATGAATTTTGTGTATATTATATTTAGGAAAAAATTAAGCTGATTGTAAGTCAAAGCGCCACAAATGAGTCTGAAGTTTCACCAAATCATGTCGTCGGTAAGGTGCTAGGAAAAGGGCATTCTAGAAGGGTAAGGTGCTTGGGGTTAGGAGCTATCCCGAGTAAAGTTTTTAGACAAACAAGACGTCGTTTTGGAGGTATAAATACTTCCAATTATGATAATGGTTCATGTTCATCCCAATGCGAAGAGAAATACAATCAGATTTTGAATGCTCACACTCAAAGCCAAGAGAACTATGCTCAAATGATGACTGCACACCACCAAATGATGAATGCTTTCAAGGCATATATGATTATGAAAGAAGGGACAATACCTGAACAATTTTGTGGGATCTTTGTTTCTCCTCCTCCTGCAGAGCGGTAAATATAATCTAGTTATATGCAGTTTTTTAATTTGAAAAACTAAAATGCCTGAACAAGGGCGTTGGCCAAAATGCTTAGGCAAAATTGGTGGGTTAGATTGATTCATAGTGAATGACTTGTCTAATCCGCTCTTGATAACTAATGATTTTTCTTAGGCGTTGTGCTGTTAAGTTCTTTCCTGGAAAGATCATTGCACCTTTCCTTGTTCTCTACATCTTTATGGAGGTTGATTGGTTACATTGACTATGAAACCTCCTTTTATCTGGCCAAAAGTAATAGATTCTAGATGGATTAGCGTTTGAGGAACTACTCTTTGTCTGGACTCGGCTTGTTTTCAACGAGGAACAGTAACGTATCTGTTTGGAGCTGTGAATTTCCATCTGAGTTGATTATATTTGACCTAGTATCGTTGTACAATTGATGCTGCTGAAAACAAGAAAGTTTGTGTGACGTTAAACATATTACTCGTCTTAACAAGTTGCTGATTTAACACCAGGAAAAAAAACTTTAATTTAACATTGCAACTGTTTTTTTCAAATAAAGCTCAACTGGCGAATCTTATTGTAACTCATTAATGCTTTTTATTTCTTTGCAGCCAAGTGATGCAGCTAGCGGGTCCATTTCACCTATGGGCGTAAGAAGATCATCTGGTGATAGTAACTCTTAATGAAAATTATTGAGTTTCCTTGCAAATGTATTAGATGATTAAGTATGATACTGTAATTGAATGGTTGAACTAGATGTTTTGTCTAAAATATCTGACTATTAGAGATCGAGGATTTGAGGATCCCTTTTTGTCGAGTCATCCTTTGAAGATTTAATCTCTATTAAGTTTACTGTTGTGTCTACCAGAATGCATTTAATTTCTATTACTTGAGTTCTTTTTGTATTCTGGAGTATCCTTGCAAATGTATAAATGTTGAAGAGAATGCTGTCTTGTGTTCATTAACGAAGAGGAAACTCCAAAGAAAAAGAAATGTTTACTGTTGTGTCCACCACTCTCTGCTGTAAAAGCTCTTACGTGTATTTATTAATATATTTGAAATATTGTATTAAACAAAAAAATAGCCTCACAATTGCCCAAAAAAAAGGTCTTCAATAAATAGAGGAGGTTGAAACTGCCGTAAATAAACAAATTGAGGGGGGTTAAGCTGATGCAAAAAAGATTTATAATCTTTCTAGGATATATTGAGGAGGTTGAAACCCCCGCAAATTAACTATATAGCGGGGTTTTCAACCCCCGTTTTATATTCTTTACATGTTGCTAAATTGGTTAAAATTTTAATTTAAAGGGGTAGTAACCGTCGGCAAATAACCTCCGTTAAATGGTTACGGCGGGCTGTAAAAAACTGCCGCAAAATGATAGCGGCGAACCTTACAACCGGGGTTTTAGAGACCGCCGCAACATCAATTAACGGGGGTTGCTGGCCGCCGCAAAAATATAAAAATAACCTCCGCAAATAGACTATTTTTTTGTAGTGACACCAGACACCAGAAATCAGTCCCAACACCAGATGTTTCTAACATTTTTGCACCCCGACACCTACCCGAAACTCACCTGAGCCCTCGGGGCTCAAAACCAAAAACACACATGACTTCAAAATCATCCTACGAACTTATTCAAGTAATTGGACCACCAAAATAACATAAAAAACAATGAATTAAACTCCAAAGTCCATAGAATTTTCTCAAACTTCATAAACTATCAAAGTTTTCCATTTTTGATCTGAAACACGTCAAACAAAGTCCGTTTCTTACCAAATTTTACAGATAACTCATATAATATATATTGAACCTGTTCCAAGCTCCGAAACCATAATACGGGCCCGGTAACACAGATTTCACATCAAAATTCATTTTCAAGAGTCTTTATTATTTTTCTTTAAAAATTCATTTCTCGGGCTTGGGACCTCGGAATTCGGTTCCGTCCATACGCCCAAGTCCCATATTTTCCTACGGACCCTCCGGGACCGTCAAATCACGGGTCCGGGTCCGTTTACCAAAAATGTTGACCAAAGTCAACTTTATTCAAATTAATTATATAATTTCAACACTTTATCAGTTTTTCACATAAAGGCTTCCCGGCTACGCGCCTGGGCTGCGCATGCACATCAAGGTGATATTAACGGAGGCTTTCAGGACCTCGGAATACAGTTTTAGTCAAATTTACACAGGATGACCTTTTAAGTCATGACATTTGATACTAGAGATGGATATTTCAATTGTAAGATTCTCTGTTTGAAATATTTTCAATGTGTGATTGAAATTATTTGGAATTTGATAGTTTTTGGAGTTTTTCTTTCATATTACTCTATCCAACGGGGTTGACTAATTTATTCTAAGGATTTTAAATACAAATTGTCGGCTAAATTTACTGTTTATTTTTTTTCTAGATGGTATACATAGACTATAGATTGATTATACATAGTTATACACATACTATACATGAATTATACATATATTATGCATCTGTTGGCTATTTTTAGTTTAAGCGATTTGGTTCACTCGTTGACGATCCAAATTAGGGAATTGGATCAGATGGCCCGACCCTTGATAATACAGTTTTAAGGGATCACATAAGGAAAAACATGGACATAGATAGCCGGCCAAAATTACTATCTTCTTTTCCTAACTCGATGTATAGATTATACACAAATTATACGCATATTATACATTCATTGACTTTTTTAAATTTAAGTGATTTGGTAAACGACTATTTAGGTTAATTTTTCAATAAAATAGTCGCATAACTAATGCAGCGTATTAAATAGTATCAATATTAAGTGTAAATCTATGTGTTAATTTATGCAAGATAAGAAACTTGACAGAGATTAAACTATCTAATGATATAATACCCTATGTAAATTAAGTAACTCATGCATAAAAATCTCCTCATTACTAATTATTGCATAACAACCTTTTCATTATCATATTGCTGCATATTGGTGCAATGCGGCCAAACGAGGAAGACTAGCTCCTACTTAAATAAAGGGGAGTAAATGATGTAGACTAAAAAATTATTTAAAGTGGCATTATCTGCGAATTATTTTCATCACTTTTCTAATGGCTTTGAAATTTCCCTTTTTGTTTTCTTTTGTTTTTTCCTTTTCTTTTATCTTTCTTCATACATTCTTAATGTTTAAAATTTTATACATCCTCGGATGAGCCAAGTGGCACAGCTACTAGCTGGGGCGAAGCTAAAAGCTCGACTATAAATTAGGTGGGAATCAATAGCTTTTGCTCAAAAAATATTTTTGGGTTAAGAAGTTCATTAAATTTAGAACCTAATTATTAATTAGCATTTAAAAGAAGTCGTTCTAAAATCTAAAACTCAACGTTGAAATCATAGCTTTGCCTCAGACTATTAGCAAATTAGGAGTCGGTCTTTTCTGTTTATCTAGCAGTTCCAGCGTTGTTTGCTTTAGCAACTGTAAAAGCAGACAAAGGAGGAATTTGTTTTTGATAGAACTACTAAAGTACTTGCTAGAACTTTTGATATTGTATGTAGTTTAGATGATCATAGCATTAGTAAATAGGGTTACTTGTTGTATTGATGCATAAATATAATATTATCCTTTAATCCACAAAAAAAAAAGTCATCCATGGCTATCAAATAAGATGTTCCATATGCAATGGAAGAAGAGAAAGCATTGCATGAAAGAGAAGAGCTTATCAAGTTAGCCATGGTGACCTGCCTGAAACCAAGAAAGAAAAGGACTGTACCATCAATATATTAAATGAGGTTTCCAAAATGGTGCAGGCAAGTCATCCTTGGCTACCAAATAAGACTCCTTTCATCATACTATACCTCTCTTCTATCTCCTTCTGATATTCTTGATCACTTCGTAAATTAAACCAAATATCATTGGAAATATTTCTAACGGACTCCCCGTCGACGAGCCAATTTCCGATGGGAAGCCCATCGGAAAGCCGCATTTTTTGTTAGTGATAGAAGAATGAAAAGGTCTTGCATGAAAAAAGAAGAGCATGTCAAGATAGCCAAGGAGACTGCCTGAAACCAAAGCAAAAATGGTGTAACCAAACAAACACCTTTTCAAATAATGGAGCAGGCAAGTCATCCTTGGCTACTAAACAAATATGACTCTCCTCTTCATGCAAGATCTCTCTTCTTTATTGAGATGATGATTACTATATGGATAGTTAGCCATGTATTTATAGCCATAGCCAAAATAGTAATGGAGAACTAAGCATCTCTCTAGCATATTGCTGCTTTACGTTTTTTCGTTTTTATTTCTTTGACTTTGTTCTCTTCAGCTACATTATCTGACTTCCCAAATAGGACCAATTTTTTAGTTGGAATGTAATTCATACCATAGAACGATATAGCGTCTACCTATAACGGGTGCTCTAAAAGCACAATAGGTTTAGGTTGTAATATATAGGATTCGTCAAATATACTATCGCCACTCAATAATTCCGGTCGTAGTTCAATTAAGCTTTCTGCTTCCGCTACAAGAAGATACATGGATGATCTGTGTTTTTACTATTCACTTAATGGGCCTTACGTGACAGAATCTAAATTAGTCGACCGGGGATATGGAAAAAAGAAAGATAAGTCGTTGGGAATATTGACTCTGTTATTAAAAGAATCTGGTAAATGGAATGTTGATCAAAGCTATGAAATTGAAGAGTGCCCCAAAATTAAATTGAAAAGACAAATAAAAGTCTCCATGCCACTACACAAGGTGTTGGGATTGACACATTTATCGCATAAGAAATTGTAGCATCTTTATTATAGATAAAAGTCTTGTGTCAAACCCTTTTAACATGAGGCTTGGGGGAATCAAACCTATTTGTCCTGCCCTACTTGAAAACAAGATCAATATATCATTGTTCAATTTTCAGCTCCATATAAAAGAACTAATAAAGAAAAGAAATTGGGTATCAAAATTTTTCTATAGAAGCTTTTACATGGATACTATTTGTCACGATCCGATTTTCCACCGTCAAGACCATGATGCTGCATAATGCTGCACTTGGTAGGCAAGCCAACATTTGAGATTTTTTTTAAACATAGAACATTTAAAAACTATACGAGAATCCAATACCCTTCAACACACGATACTAAAGTAAAGGGTAAAAGTCGTAGAATAATATTGCGAAAATACTGATATGTCTAACTACCCATGAATCTGGAGTCAACTCACGGACTACTAAGAGTTTACTACAAGTATTTGGCTAAAAGAAAATGTATAACTGTTTATGAACTAAATAAAACATCAAATGAATAATAAGGAAGAGACTCTAGGAATCTGCGTATGTCGACAGATCTACCTCGTGTCTCCTACGATGAAGTCAACTACTACTCAAAATCAGCTCGGACCTAAACCTGGATCTGCACAAAAAGTGGAGAGTGCAGTATCAGTACAACCGGACCCATGTACTGGTAAGTGTCGAACCTAACCTCGGCGAAGTAGTGACGAGGCTAGGACAGGACACCACATAAAACATGGACAGTATATTAATCATGCTATTGGAAATAACAACAAATAAAGAAATAAAACAACAAATAAAGGGAAGGGGACATGCAGTGGGGGATTTCAACATAAGGAGTGAGAAAAATTAGAAGACAGAAGTAACCAGTGATCAATAAAAAATTTAAGCAACTAAAATAGAAAGGAAATCTGGACAACATCACCCTTCGTACTTTTACTCTCATCCTCACCGGATAATAAATAAGAATGCACGACATCACCCTTCGTGCTTTTACTCTCATCATCACTCGATAATAAATAAAATTATGCACGGCATCACCCTTCGTGTTTTACACTCTTTCTCACAATGTAAATAAATCATGCACGACATCACCCTTCATGCTTTACACTCTTCCTCACCATTCACAGAATCAATAACAACTGATAAAGAGAAGTTTCACAAAGAAATCAATATTTCATCAATAATTACTTTCACAATTTAATATCTCAACCTCGAATCAATATTCACAAAGTTATCCATCTCGATGGAACCAGATACAATTTTTCTTACATTTCAATAGCAACAATAAGCATGGATAATAGACTTTAAGACCACAACGTATAGCTGCTCGTCACCTCACCTATACATCATATTCAACTATGTGAGCACGTGATTTTTCACCCACCATATGCTCCTACAAAATCCGATAAAATAAATTAATTTACGAATTTTTGTTGAATTTTTAGTAAATTAATTGTGAATTGTTTGCATTTGCATAGTCATAATTCATCTCTTAAAATTATTAAAATTGCATCAAGAAATTATGAATTTATTATTTATAATTAATTAAATTAACTAACAAACAGATGATGGTTATTTGATGTAATGCAGTATTAACAACTAATTACAAAGATTAATCATTTTATCCAATAAATCAAAGATTTAATTAGGAATATATATTTAATTGTTTGCTATTCTTAATTAATCTGCGATTAGACAAAAATAAGGTTTAGAATTGATTATTACATTGTTTAGATTTAATTAGGTTTGAGTTTAATTAAATTAATTGGGTTGAGTAATTAAAAGAACTAATTCGAACCTGGGCTGAACTCAACCAGGCCCAACCTTGTCTCCCCACCATGCAAAAATGACCCATCCCAATAATTCCATTAACCCGGCCTGCCCCAGCCTTAAATCAAACGACCCCGTTTCACCCTGTACGCCATCCCAGCCGTTGATCAAAATCAATCGAACGGCTGGGAACCCTACAACCCCCTAACTATATAACTGTTCTAAACTACCCCCTACCCCAACTAACTCCAAAGTCTAACCCCCCTCAGAGACAACCCTCCCAGACCCGTCTCTCTCTTTCCTCCCTTTACCTCTCCTGAAACTGCCGTCCATCACCCCAGCTCCACTGGCCGGAAATCGCCACCGGCGGTGGAGCACCACTAATCGACCCCAAATTGGTACCAAATAATCTTCATAGCCTCCTTAACCCCATCCAGCCTTGGTTTCTCCAAAAGATCATCTAGTTGTGAGTAATTTCAAATCTAAGAATCTGAAAACCTAAATTGCTACACTAGTCGATCTCGAGTGATTCAACGGCTCGGACCTACATGAGTCAGTTGCTCTTGACAAGAGCAATTGATTCATTTGGGTTTGACTCGTTTTTAAACCTACTGGAGTCCGGCCAAATTCCGGCAAGTCGCCGAAATCCGACCAAATCCGTCCAAACGTTGCTCAGTTAACTGGTATCCCCCTTTCCTTCTCACCCTTGTATTAGTTGAGGTTAAATTTTGTTAGATTTAGATTTTTGGAAAAAACTGCCTTCAATATAAATACTCTTCTGTAATTATTCTTTTTTTTACTGCCTGCGTGCCCGTTAAATTATGTAGTTAATTAGGTTAACCGTTAATTTAAAGTTTGTAACCCCATTAACTCTAGGTTTTCAGATTTTTTCTTGTGATCCTTCTGTTTGTTACTAAAAGGAATTTACATTAGTCGATTAGCACTTAATATGAATATGCATGTTAGTTTGTTATAGGTTAATGTCAGTTTTGCCTAAGATTCTTTAGTTTCCTCTGAACCTTATTTGGTTGTGAAATAATAGACTAGATATATTTGTTTTTCCGTTTAGTCTTAATTGTGTGTTTCGGGGTTTACTAGAAAACAATAATTGCCTAAACTAACCTGAAACTCACATACAAATGACTCTAATGAATTACTGATTTCAGTGTTAGCCACTCACCCATGTTAATTAATCAAAGTAATTATGAATAAATTGATTAGGAATTAATTACACTAGATACTTAAGATAAGTTAGCAACTAAGAGGAATCACAATGTGAGGTACTCAACTAAGTTTGATAACTACTTCTGGAATCTCTTGAATTAACTTATTTCCGAACTTAGGAAATAATTAAGCTAATTACGTACTAAGCTAAGATTTAGCTAATTGCAACTTCACTAATGGTTAATTAGTTGATCACTCAATTATGTTGATTAAGTCTAATGACTCAAATTGAGCTAATCACAATTAAGTCTAAATCTAAGATAATCCACCTAAGCTTAATCTCTAGTTAATGATGAATCAGTTTCAAGTTCTTTAACCTAGTAATTAACCCAAGTTAATAAGTAACCTTGATTAACCTTAACCCTAGTTACCTAAGGGTAATTATAGGGACCTTAAGGGGTAGTTAAGTATTTTAGTTGAGGGAATCTTGGGTATAACAACCCAGGAACCTTCTAGATTCAGTGAATCAGATTTTTAGGGGATAAGAAAGTAATGTTAAGGGTTAGGAATCTTCTAAAACAGGGCAGCTGTCCCAAAAGATAAGGGTGACAGCTGCCTTGGTACTATTTTCAGCTCATTTAGGTGGGGAATATACCAAAACATATCCTATCCCCAAGCCTTTTATAAATAGGCCCTTCCCTTTAGACTAAGGAGAGATTTTTTAGACACTGAAAAATTACCTAGACACTCACACGAGAACATTGGTTCACACTCTCTTAGCTACTGAATAATACAAAAAAAAAAAGGATCAGAATAGTTACATTCATAAACAAAAGTTAGAAATATATATATCAGTGAAAAGATTTTGGTTTCATTGAAGAATCACCAAGGTTCTTGTGGTGGTTCTCAGCTTTGTTTCTTGGTTGGTAGTCTGATTTCGAAATTTCTGGTCTAAATATTTGAGTGCTGGGTTGTTCCATCCTATTGGTTGTTGCTGGGTTTCTGGTTTGTTCTGCTTTTGCTGCTGCTGAATCTGTCTCATCTTAGCTGTTTTTACTGTCTGCCTGACCTTTATTTGGTCAAGATCCTTGTTATTTTCTCTTCAAAAGAGTTATGTAACGTTGAACTTTAAATGAATATGTTTAGACTCAGAATTTGTTGTTAGTTTGATGCTGAAATGTTTGATTCTTGCTATGTTTCGAGATTATGTCAATCTGAATCTTCTTCTCCTTGTTCTTGCTCTATAAATATGAAGTATGATTGGTTGATGTGACATTAATGAATCTGAATATGTGTTGTGTGTGCAATATCTAAACCTTTGGAATCATTCTGATTGCCTTTAAGTCGAGTAAAATGCTTTGAGTATTGTTAGATATTAGTTTTGTGTTAGTCCATTAGTGGAACAATCTACACTAGGATGTTGAACCTGACCTTTTCTATGGTCAGGTTCTTTCCATAAGAGTGCAGAATTACGCTTTTGATTGGGTTTCTTTGGTCAATGAATAGATTCAACAAGCAAGTCTCTAGATAGTTTAGAATGTTGACACTAGGGTAGATGAATCTGACTTCTTAGTATTCAAATTTACCCCATGGTAGTGCATAAATAGTAGCCTAGGGTGATGGAAATCACCCCCTTTTACGAATAAAGTGGGTAATCAAAAGGCTCTCCAGAGTAAAGAATCTGAATCTTCTGAGATGATCAGATTCATTTTCTAAAAAATGCCTAAAAATCAAAGTCATAGTACAAGTATGAGTTGAAAGTCACAAAAGATGACCTCTATGGAGTTGAATCTAACCCCTTTTATGGTCAGATTCAGTCCATAAAAAGGTAGAAACCTGTTCTGTTAAAATGATGTAAAGCATCATCAAGGTTGAGTCTAACCTCCTTTATGGTATGACTCGTCCTACAAATGTCTGAAGGTCTGTTGTTACCACTGTCCAAATAGTAAAATTTTGGACTTATAGTTTTATATTAAAAAATGCTCTTATTTGTGTTTCCTCGGTCACTGAAGAGACTCAGTAAGCAAATCTCCATATAGATTTAGACTTAGTTTAGTGATGGAATTATGGGATTAAAATCTAACCTGTTCATGGTCAGGTTCACACCAAAAAGATGCACAAATAATTCTGTTTTTTTTTAGTATAGCTTAGCATAGCATCATCAGATTTAAACTTGACTTCTTCTCATAGTCCTGTTTGGTCTGATGGATGCATAGCACACCCAATTACTTGGGGTGTTCCACAGGTTCTGAAAGAGGGCTCGCATGTACAGCCTTAGAGGAATTCAAGTCACACAACTATCTTGAGGTCGCCATTTTAGTTTCCCCTCCTGAAAAAATGTATTCTCATAATAGCAATGATGTTGTAATTCTTATATGTTGTAACCTAAACTGGACTGTATATTTACTTCTGCTTAATACTCACACTGATTTTAGAAAAGAAGGCTTTAGTAATGTCAAACTTATAATTTGTTTCCCCTGTTTCTAAAGTAGCATGATGGCAGTAGATAAAAATGGAGTGTGTATTCAAATTAGCCTGTCAAGGATTTTGCAAACACTTACTGACTTGGAAACATCTATTTCTGATTTTGGTTGTCTTCAATATAAGTCAGAATTAGTCAATTACTCCCAGTTCATTTCGCATCTCATAAATTTTTGGAAACCAACGTATGCATATTTTTACGAATGAATTTTAATTCTAGTAACCTTTGTTTTAAATGGTCAAGACTGAACTGTTAAATCTGTTCGCGCTACATCCTACCTTAAAAAGAAACCACAAAGTAGTTCTAATTACAAATTCAAAAGCATTTAGAATTGGCATGATCTTGGTCTTAAGACTAATCTGTCCAAAACTCTGAATTTTATTTTGATAACTTGCGTCCCCAAAAAATCTGTGATTTACTTGTGCTTAATCTGGTGAATTGGCGATGCGTATGAGTATGATTTTCTCAAACAATGTCCCTATGATAAACTTAAAAAAACGACATTAAATGTGCAAATTTTCTCCTGATTATCATTCAGAATTATTGAGTGTAATGTTTTTGTTTATACTTGTATCTAGTAGTATCTGGTCCAAATTATACAAATTTCTTCTTATTAAATAGCAAAATTAGGATTGGCCAAAAGAGTTGAAATAATTTAGGGCTAAATGTGGCCATAGCCCAAGATATGCTGTCCTTTAGGCTAATGAATATCGTTTTAGGCAATCCTCTAGGTAGAATGATACCTTTAGTTTGAAAATTTGGTAAAGAATCGAATATTGTTCCAAAATTTCCATAACCCACACTCGGGAGTGGCAACTCGTGCCCCCGACTCTAACTCCATATAATAATAAAATCACACGTAGCAATTGTGGGTGCATTTCATGTGACGCGGTTGTGATGTGTCCAAAAACAACAAGTGCACGCCATCGTGACTTGTCCCGAGATAAATCTATAAAATATAAAAAATGATTTATATACATACCTCATAAAGCTAAAGATACCTCTTTTAGATGAAAATTCCAAAACTTAGAGAAAAATTAAACATCGCCTCAAATAGGTTCTAAAACCGTCACGACCATAGTCTCGACTACGTAATCTACATTCGGGTGTGACAACTCATGTCCCCGACTTTAACTTGAAACTATATTAAAATCACGTGTTGTAATTGTGGGTGCATTTCATGTGGCGCAATTGTAATATGTCCAAAAGCAGACAAGTGCACGTCCTCGTGACTTGTTTTCAAGATAAATCCATAAATGTCAAAACACGGCTAAAAGTTAAAAAAGGCTAAATGCACAATAGGCGAAATACGTAAACAATAAGATAAAGGCCAAATAATAATAGTTAAGCGACCGTGCTAGAACCACGGAACTCAGGAATGCCTAACACCTTCTCCTGGGTTAACATAATTCCTTACTCGGATTTCTGGTCGCAGACAAATCAAAACAGAGTCAAACAATTCCCCGATTTCGGATTTTAAGAATAAAACAGTGTCCCGGAGCATCGTCAAAAATTCGGGCGGCGACTTTGAAATAATAATAAATCCCAAATCCGAATTATGTCACTTTAATTGGAAAAACTCCCTTATTACCCTTCATTAACCCGGGTAGTGAAAAAAGGAGGCGTGACAGCTCTGGCGACTTTGCCGGGGACCGAACCCAGAATCTCTGGTTCAGGGTTCAAGAATTCGAGCTTATATAACTGTTATATTTTGTCTTTCATTATCTGATTGTACGTGTTTAAACCAAATGTGCTAATTGCCATTTTTACCACTTTGATATTATTTGAATTGCATATAAACTGTGCTGAAACCCTCCTTCTCTCTGAGTCTTCTAAATCATCTGGGAAGTGTGCACTTCATGTGACTTCTTTTCTGTTAGAGTCATCCAAATTTTAGAACGAGGTATGGACAAGTTGCAAAGCCGGTGAAGCTTCTGTATTCCCGGTACGCTGCCCGTCCTCGGCTCGAGCTGTTCGCTCGGGTAAGCATTGTCTAGAACAAAAACCCAGGATATAAACCTAGTATAACATAACCTCATGCCGGATCCCTAGTAGGAACGTTTATTAACATCACATGCATTTGACTTAGGGGACTCAATACAGGGGTTGGGTCCGTCTAGGACAGGCAAACCCAAATAAAAGACCATCCTGGTGCATCCTACTTGCTATGTGTACAATATTTTGTTTCGGTTTGTTTGTTGACCGGCTAAAGAACAGAGAAGAACAGAAAAACCAAGAGAGAAATAGAATAGGATATTTATCCGATTTAAAAAAAAAAAAACATCCCAAAACTCTGTCAATTTTTTTAAAAAATAGAGGAAAAGAGATGGAAAATAGTATTTCAAAATAAAGTGAGTCGGTGCATATTTTTCAAAATTATGTCGAGATCTCCTGAACTACACATTGTTTGATTCTCATCGGTGTGGGATACGTAGGCAACCCTCATCGGGTCCAACCTTATTTTTTCAAAATCAAAATAGAAAGATACGGTCGCAAAATTAGGTGATGCCGTTTTTGCCTAAATGGCCAATTGTCCCAACGGGACGCCGGAAGGCTATTTTTGCAAAAATAGCCACTTGTGGTCTTTCCCAAAATTTTGACCCAATTAGCGAGCACAACCCTAAAAACTTCCTACCCGAAGTATTGAAGGGTCGTATTTACAAGGGCGGTCCGTTTTTCTTAATTACAAAACTTCTGCAAAAATAGCACTTTTCTTTACCTTTGGTCAAAAAATAAGCTATGGCTTTGTTTCTTAACCAAAATCACTTAACAAATGTGCAGGATGAGCACGATAAAAAATATCCCTTTTAGAGCTGTCGAGGAAATTCCCGTAGGACTCCATATGTGGTGGAGGGACCTGGGGGAAGTTAACAGAAAATCTGCAGTAAAAGCCTTGGGCGGGCTCACCGGTCTTCTAAAAATTAATCCAAGATTGGACTTCATCGAGGCTCTAGTATCATTTTGGGACCCCGCTCATAACGTGTTCCACTTTTCAGACTTTGAGTTGACACCCACGCTAGAGGAAATAACAGGGTATGTTGGCCTAAGTGAAAATCCCAGGAGTAGATATCCAGTAGCTCCCATGGCTGTAACTCCCCACAAGTTCTTAGATCTGCTTAGCATCAGCCGGGAAATCCAAGACCCGCATCTATCCGAGGGGTTCTACACTTTCTATTTCCTATACTGTCGCTACGTAGATCCTCGAGGTTACGAAGCTGATAACACTGGCCTGACTCATCACAAAAACCAAGCTAAATAGGAAGCCCGCCGTTGTTTGGCTTTCGTGGTGGCATTCCTGGGTACCTTAATCTGCCCAAGGAGTGAGGGACGCATAGATATCGGACTTGCAGGGGTGGGAAATTTCATGCTGAAAAAAACCAATGGCACCCTTATAGATGATCTTAGCCGAGATTTACCGTGCTCTAACAGTTTGCCAGTCCGGGGAAAAATTCTTTGAGGGGTGAAACCTGCTTCTACAGATCTGGATGATTGAGCACCTCTGTCACCGCCCACGCTACATGAACTACGGCTTAACCGGTTTGAATTGTATCGAAGAACACAGTACTCAGGTAGAAGGCCATAAATTTCCTGAGGGCACAGAGGCCTGGATCTCACATTGGAGTTCATTGACCGCCGACCGAATCGAGTGGACATTCGGGTGGCTCCCTGTCGGCGAGGTTATCAATATGTCTGCTGAGGTGTGCTATCTTTTGTTAATGGGTCTACGAAACATTCAGCCATATGCCCCACATCTGGTCTTACAGCAGTTGGGAAGACAACTGGGCGTCCCGCATGATGAGGACCTAAGCCAACAAGCCATTGAACTGTATCCGAGAGCTGTATTTCCGAAAAACAGGATCTGTCAGATCTGGAACCAGTGCAGATTTTTAGAGCCTCAGACCCGGGTAAGAAACTTATCCCAAGGGGAAGTAGAGCCAACCTATATTTCTTGGTATGAAAGAGGCAGAGAGCACCAAGAGCCATAACGACCTAACAAAAGACCTCACGTACAACATTTCACTGAGAAGACACAAGAACACTGGGCTTGGTTAGAAAAAGAAAGCAACTATTGGGCTACCATAAGTAAACTGGAGGCCCAGATCAGAGAGCTCAAATTTGAAAACAGTCTACAAGCCGCCGCAGCAGAAGGGGAAAGAGACAGGCTGAACAAAGAAAATGAAGCCCTCCGGGCTCAGATCTAGAAAATGAAGATAGACATTGAAAACCCTGAGAGAAGCAGAGCTGATGAAATACTTGTCACCATTCTCAAGCAAAAGTTGTGTAGCTACGGTGATGAACTGAACAAAGCCGAAGAGGATCTGACCCGAGTTCGGGCAAAGTTGGAAAAGAGTGCAGAAGAAAGGGCAGAATTTGTGCAAAATCTGAAGAGAAAGCATGACCAAGAAGTCACGGGCTTAAAACAAAGGATGGCCACCTTTGAAAACGAAATGGCCAAACAAGAAAAAAGGTTTAAGGTAGAGAGGGAACAGTGCTACGCCATGATGGCTCAGTTAGAAGAAGAATTGCAACAATGGCAGGAGCAAAGTCACAAAGACGCCCAGGTCTTAGAGGCAACATCTCAACAAATCGGACGTCTATTTCAGGAAAAAGGTATCATCAGGCAAAGGGTCCGGGAGATAGCCGATTACATTGTCACCAAATGCCAGGAATGCAAAGATATGACTCAGACTACTTTCTTCGCAGCGGTAATGATCTTCGTCCACACGATAAAGGAGGACCTATACCGCCTCCAGCAAGATATGGCACATAGGCCCGTGGCAAGGCCGAATGATGCCCCACGGGTCCCTGGAGCAATGGAAGCACTGATGTATTCTTGATGTTTTTTTGAGTCTGTATTTTATTTTCCTGTTGTAATCTTGTCTGAGTCCACTGTAGTTTTTTACATTTCCAAGAAAGTATGTCTTGAGTCTTTCGTAGTTCTAAAATTTAAAAAAAATGTACTGAAGTTTCTTGTAATGAATGAAAGTTTTGGAAAAATGTTTATTTCCTTCGGATTTATCCCTTGAACTACGTGATGATCTGATTCGCGCGGCGCCGTGATACGTAGGCAATCCACATAGGATTCGATCATAACCTTAAGAAAGGAAAATTGAGTGAGGAATAAAAGAGTAAAAAGTAACAAAAGAAAGAAAAGAGTGATAAAATGACAGAGAAAAACAAAGGGTGAAAATAGAATAAAAAAAAGGGAAGTTCGAACCCGAGAAATAAAGTCGGGATGAAACACACAACCGTTGAAAAACGTGCAGAAAGCGTTTAATAGCCTAGGTGAATTGCGTACCCCAAACGTTTGATTCCCTATGTGATAAATCTTTCAACCTAACATTTTGTGGTTTGCTCTAAAGGTGTTTTTAGGTGGTTGGTTTTGCGGTAACCTGGCTTCCCATCCTTACTTCACTAGATCAAAAGGGAGCATAGTAATGACATCTGAAGGTCACTTACCAATTGTCAACTCTTCTGTGGATGACACGAATCCAGTCATCCCAATATCTGAATCAGCCATAGCTGAAGAGAACAGAATCCTGCGTTGCCGCATGTTGGAAATGTGGGACGCATGGTCCAATGGTAGGGAACCACCTAGTACCATCCCGGGTTTCCCAGAGATAATTCCCAGGACGGGCGGGACCTCCAACGTCCCTATACGTTACCCATCCACGCCATTTGTATACCCAACTATGTCGGCTCACTTTGCCGGAAAGCCTTCTGAGGTTCGCCCCCAGGCGCTGTTTTTTGGTGTGTTTTCCAACATCTTCACCGCACCACCGATCTCTTCCACGGCTCAACCAACTATTTCTGGGCCAAGCTTTGAGCCGCCGACGTTTACATTCCAAACGCCGTCCTTCCATCTGGACACCACTCATGTCACTGCCAATTCATGCCCCCAACAACCTCAGTATGAAGTCACTTTGGGACAAGATAAGAAAAGCCCCGAGCACGAAGAAATGGCTCAGAAAATGAAGCGAATTGAGCAAAGCCTCAAGAATATACAAGGACTGAGCGGGCAGAAAAACGTCTTCTGTGCAGATTTGTGCATGTTCCCGCACATCCACTTGCCTCTCGGGTTTAAAACCCCCAAGTTCAAGAAATATGACGGACATGGGGACCCCATAGCTCATCTAAAAAGGTATTGCAACCAGCTCCTAGGAGCGAGAGGGAAAGAGGAACTTCTCATGGCATATTTCGGAGAAAGCTTGACAGGGATTGCATCAGAATGGTACATGGACCAGGATATATCCTGTTGGCACATATGGGATGACCTGGTCCGAGACTTTGTTCGACAATTATAATACAACGTGGATATCACTCCCAATAGAAACTCTCTATCCAATCTCAAAAAGAAGTCCTCAGAAAGTTTCAGAGAGTACGCTATTAAGTGGCGTGAGCAAACCTCCAGGGTCAAACCTCCGATGGACGAGGTTGAAATGGTCAGTGTCTTTCTACAAGAACAGGAAGCTGATTACTTCCAAAATATGATGTCCGCCATGGGCAAACAATTTGCGTAAGCGATCAAAATTGGAGAAATGGTTGAGAATGGTCTAAAGACCAGTCGTATCCTAAGCCAATCCTCCATAAGAGGGACCTCCCAGGCCATCCAAAGCGGATCGGGAAGTGCAGCCAACAGAAAGAAGAAAGAGGAAGGGGCCATGATGGCTTCCGATGTCAAGAATTATCGACCATCTCGGGAATACCTAAGACCATTTCCCAAAACTTCCCAACACTACTATCCTCACCAAGACGCAGCTTATGCTACGTCCCCCTTTCCCTATGCGGTGATGAACGCTCAGCCGCATCCCAGGCCGCAACAACAATACAACCAGAATAGAGCTCCACCCCCAAGAAATAACCATCTTCCCCCAGCTCCATATAATCCATGCCCTCCTCAAAACAAATATCCGTACAATGCCTACCCCGGTGAACCACCGAGGAGACTTAAATTCACTCCTATCGGTGAGCCATATTCGAGCCTTTTCCCAAAGTTAGTCCAGATGGGGCTTCTGCAGCCCGTACCTCCGAACGGGCAAAATCCATAATCACCATCATATAGATGGGGTACCAGCTGTGCCTACCACTCTGGAGCAGAGGGGCATGACACGGAGGATTGCTGGACCCTCAAACGAGCCGTGGAGAACCTTATAGAACAAAAGAAAGTGGTGCTAAGGGAAGAAGAAGCTCCCAATGTGACGAACAATCCATTGCCCACCCACAATAATAGGCCCATTATCAGCATGATTTGCGAAGACCAAGATTTTGATCCAGCTTTGAAAGCTATCATCGCCATAGCAGATGTGGAGAAAAAGCCCAAGGCGGCACCCAAGCCAGTCAAGGAGATGAAGAAGAGTAACCCCATCCCTCAGGCCACGGGGAAGGCTGAAGCCAAGATAAAGATGGGACCCTATAAAGACGCTGTTCTTTACATCCCCAGGGCACCCAGGAAGGAACAATGCGTGTTAAGTCCTCCTAGAAGGTTCCAATTCAATTGAGCAATGATGAACGAACCGAAAATGTACATGCCAAATGGGACGTATGTGGCGCGGGGGCAAATAATTTCAGCAAGGTTGAATGAGCCCGTGGTTATTAGCCACGCGTCGCAAACTCCCGTAAAGGATACCACTGCCGTCCTTGGAATTACAATAAGACGGTAGTGACATACAAAGGAAAAGAAATCACAGGGGAAGCAATTGAAGCAAACTCCTCTGAAGGATACCTCACTTTGAAGGAGCTAGCCAAAAACAAGCATAAACGCTTCCCTCTTAAAAAACCTATCACTGCCGAAGAAGCCGAAGAGTTCTTCAAGAAAATGAACATGTCTGAATATGCCACAATTGAAGAACTCAGGAAAACCCATGACCAAGTTTCACTTTTATCTCTGTTGATGGGCTCAAACGAGCATAAACAAAATACTCTTGAAAACGCTGAATGAAGCGTATGTGCCAGCGGAGACCTCGGTCGAACAATTAGAGAGAATGGCTGAGCGCTTCTTTGAAGTAAACAAAATTTCCTTCAACCTAAATGATCTACCTCCCGAGGGGGCCGCTCATAACAAAGCCTTACACTTAACAGTTAAAAGTGAGGGATATTACATGAAGAGAGTTATGCTTGATGGAGGTTCCGGGGTAGATATTTTCCCCTTGTCAACGCTTCAAAGGATGGAAATCGGCATTGAAAGAATCAGGCCGAATAACGTTTGTGTCCGCGCCTTTGATGGAATCAAAAGGGACACCATTGGAGAAATAGACATAATCATGACAATCGGCCCTGTGGACTTTATGGTAACCTTCCAAATCTTGGATATGGACACCTCATATAATTTCCTGCTAGGAAGACCATGGATTCACGCTGCCAGGACAGTGCCATCTACCCTCCACCAGATGGTCAAGTTTGAACATGAAAAACAGGAAATAGTGGTCCATGGGGAGGACGAGCAGTCAAAATATAGAGACCCCTCGGTCCCCTTTCTTGAAGCCAGAGAAGGAAGTGAGCATATTGTCTATCAGGCGTTTGAAATTGTGCTTGCCGATCAGCACGAAGAAGGTGCTCCATGCCCACAGCCCTATCTATCAAATAAGTCAATCATGGTCGCTACCGACATGATTAGACATGGATACAAACTCGTAAAGGGGCTTGGGGTGTCCCTACAAGTCATTACTGAACCAATCTCCCTACCTGCCGCCAAAAAATTCTTTGGTATAGGTTTCCAGGCCACGAATGAAGATGTGAAATGGGCCGACGCCCGTAAAAATAATGGATGGGACCTGCCTCATCCAGTCCCACACATTACTGGGACCTTCATCGAACCACAATATATTGAAGAAGAGGAGGAGGCCTTTACAGCCGAAGAGGTTGAAGAAATCTGCAAGGCCATGAAGCAAGTGTTATATGAAGCTAACATGGTTCAGCCGGGAGAAGGCTCAAGCACCGCTGAGGTGCAATACATGGGCCCAAACGCCAAGTTGCAGAACTGGAAGGCTACTCCATTCCCCGTCAGGCGAGAGTCCCGGTAGTTCAGTTTTGCCATATTTCCTGCACTATGAGTTATTTCAGGGTGTAACTCAAGTGTTTTTAATTTATTTCCTTTTGAATTCCGATGTAAACTTACCTATGTTCAAATTCAATGAAATGAAATCAAAATTTCATCGTCTATTATTCTTTATGATTTTGGTTTATTTTTTTTATTTTCAGTCCTAATGCGGCTTTAAATGACATGACATGCTTGCGGACTTCATGCCCTGATCTTAATACGCTGTCTAACCTCGAAATAATGAATCAAGAACCAAAATATGATGAAGATGAGGCTTTTAGGGAAATAAATCGAGAATTGTAACAATTCGAGAATAAGCCTAAGCCAAACTTAAACGAAACAGAACCCGTTAACTTGGGTAATGCAGAAGAGGTCCGAGAAACCATGATAAGCGTCCACACTGATGAAAGAACTAGGGACGCTTTGATTCAACTTCTATTCGAATTCAAAGATGTATTTGCTTGGTCCTATGATGACATGCCCGGTCTAAGTGTTGACTTGGTGGTGCACAAATTGCCGACCTACCCCGGTTATTCACCTGTCCAACAAACGCAGAGGAAATTTAAAACAGACATGAGCGACAAAATCAAAGAAGAAGTCACTAAACAACTAAAAGTTGGAGTAATTCGAGTTGTCCAATACACCACCTGGCTGGCCAATGTGGTCCCGGTACCCAAAAAGGATGAAAAGGTCAAAGTATGTGTCGACTACCGAGATTTGAATAAAGCAAGTCCCAAAGATAACTTTCCGCTGCCAAACATACATATCCTGGTTGACAATTGTGCCAAACATGAGGTACAATCTTTCGTGGATTGTTATGCTGGGTATCACCAAGTTCTGATGGATGAAGAAGATGTAGAAAAGACAGCCTTCACCACACCCTGGGGCACCTACTGCTACCGGGTCATGCCGTTCGGTCTAAAGAATGCTGGGGCAACGTACATGAGGGCCATGACCGCCATTTTCCATGACATGATACATCAAGAGATTGAGGTGTACGTTGACGACGTCATCATTAAATCCAGAACACAAGAAGGCCATGTTCGAGACTTAAGAAAATTCTTTGAGCGGCTACGCAAATATGACTTGAAATTGAACCCCGCTAAATGTGCATTTGGTGTCTCTTCCGGGAAACTCTTGGGGTTTATAGTTAGTCGCCGAGGCATTGAGTTGGATCCGACAAAAATAAAATCCATCCGAGATCTGCCACCTCCAAAGACTAAGAAAGAGGTCATGAGCTTATTAGGAAGGTTGAACTACATCAGTCGGTTTATCACACAGCTTACCACCATATGTGAGCCAATATTCAAGCTCTTAAAGAAAGACGCAGCAATAAAATGGACAGATGAATGCCAGGGGGCCTTTGACATCAAGGAGTACTTGTCAAATCCACCAGTGTTGGTCCCGCCTGAACCAGGAAGACCTTTGTTCCTGTACCTAACGGTTTTGGAAAATTCTTTTGGCTGTGTCCTCGGGCAGCATGATGTTTCCGGGAAGAAAGAGCAAGCCATCTACTATCTGAGCAAGAAATTCACTGTTTATGAAGCCAAATACACTCTGCTAGAGAGAACTTGTTGTGCCCTAACTTGGGTCGCTCAAAGCTCAAACATTATTTGCTGGCTTATACCACATATCTCATAACCAGATTGGATCCTCTAAAATACATATTCCAAAAGCCGATGCCCACAGGAAGGCTAGCAAAATGGCAAATCCTGCTCACGGAATTTGACATTGTCTATGTCACCCGCACATCCATGAAAGCCCAAGCCTTGGCCGATCATTTAGCTGAGAATCCGGTTGATGATGAGTACCAACCTTTAAGCACTTATTTTCCAGATGAGGAAGTCAATTCGGTCGAAGTAACCTCAGAAGACACTAACACCTGGAAGATGTTCTTTGATGGTGCAGTCAATGCAAAAGGTGTTGGGATTGGGGCAATCTTGATTTCGCCCACGGGACAACACTATCCCGCCATGGCCCGCCTCCGGTTCTTCTGTACAAACAATATTGCCAAAAATGAAGCTTGTATAATGGGCATGAACATGGCCATTGACATGGATGTAGAAGAGTTATTGATCATGGGAGATTCTGATTTGATCATCAAGCAGGCTCAGGGAGAGTGGGTAACTCGAGATGTTAAGCTCCTTCCATACATACAACATGTGGAATATCTTAGCAAAAGATTCAAAGCTGTCGAGTTCAGATATATTCCACGATGCCACAACGAGCTAGCCAATGCGCTGGCTACCCTAGCTGCAATGCTGCCATATCCGGGCAATGTTCACATTAACCTGTTGGAAATTCAAATAAAGGAAAGACATGGTTATTGCAACACGATCGAAGTATAACCAGATGTCCGACCATGGTATCATGATATCAAGAGATTCTTGAAAACAAAAGAGTATCCAGAGCAGGCCAACGGGGACCAAAAGAGAACCATCTGAAGGCTCGCCGACAGTTTCTTCCTAAGTGGGGAAGTACTGTATAAAAGGACTCCCGATCTGAATCTATTAAGATGTGTAGACGCTAAAGAAGCTGAAAAGATTATGAACAAGGTGCATTCAGGAGTATACGGCCCCCACATGAACGTGTACGTCCTCACAAAGAAAAGTTTGCGGGCTGGGTATTATTGGATGACCATGGAGAAAGATTGTTTCAGCTTTGTCCGGAAGTTCCATAAGTGTCAAATACATGGCGATTTGATCTGTGCACCACCATTAGAATTTCATCCCATGTCCGCACCCTGGCCGTTTGTCTCCTGGGGAATGGATGTCATTGGGCCGATCGAGCCAAAGGCCTCAAGCGAGCACAGATTTATCTTGGTCTCTATCGACAGTCACGTTCAAAATAGTCACTAAGAAAGCGGTGGTAAATTTCGTGCACTCTAATATCATATGTCGTTTTGGTATCCCAAAGACTATCATTACCGACAATGCCGCGAATCTGAACAACAACTTGATGAGGGAGGTATGTGAACAATTCCAAATCACAAACCGCAACTCCACCCCTTACCGGCCCAAAGCCAATGGCGCTGTTGAAGCAGCAAACAAAAACATCAAGAAAATTCTCAGACAAATGATTCAAACATCTGGGCAATGGCACGAGAAATTGCATTTTGCATTATTGGGATATCGCACAACCGTGCGCATATCTGTTGGAGCTACTCCTTATCTATTGGTTTAAGGCACTGAAGCCGTAATACCCGAAGAAATTGAAATCCCCTCCCTTCGGATTATTGTCGAAGCAGAAATTGAGGATGATGAATGGGTCAAAACCCGATTGGAACAATTAACTCTGATTGATGAGAAAAGGATGGCCGCAGTTTGCCACGGGTAGTTGTACCAACAAAGAATGGCCCGCGCCTACAACAAGAAAGTGCGGCCTAGGAACTTCGAAGTAGGGCAACTCATTTTAAGACGTACCTTCCCACACCACGAAGAGGCGAAAAGAAAATTCGCCCTGAATTGGAAAGGTCCATACATCATAAGGAAATTGCTGCCAAAAGGAGCATTGTACTTGGGGGACATCGAAGGAAATGACCCCGAAACGGCTGTCAATGCACATGCAGTCAAAAGGTATTTTGTTTGACCTTTTCGTAATGATGATACTAATGATCGAAATGATGAAGGCTTTCATTCATGCTACCCCAAACACTATCAATTTTGTAAACCCTTCGAGCCGGTTACTCTTCCTTGATTACCCTCTTTGGAACTTAAAGTGTGTTTAAAAAAAAGAAGAGAAAAATCAAAAACAAAAATCAAAACGAAAACAAAATGTCACCTTGAACTACGTCTGACTTGATTCCGAAAGGATACGTAGGCAGCCTCTCCCTGGGGTTCAGTCACACCAAAATAAAAATCCACATTCCCCCAAGAGTTTAAGTTGGGGAAAGTGTTAAGATTCGGCAATGATTCGCTTGAAAAGTTCCAAAGTTTTATTTCAATATAAATTCTTTTACCCCAAATCATGTTCAAGTCCTTCCGATAGATCGGCGAAGAAAAGCCAGAATGGGAGGATACATCTATCTGGACCTGATACAATAAATAAGAGAAATTAAAATGAGAGAGTCTTATCGGTGAAAACCCACACGGGCACCATAAGGCAACTGTGAGAAGAGAAACTAAAAATGAGAGAGACTTGTTAGTGAAAACTCACAAAGAGCTCTACAGGGCGATGGCGAGAAGAGAAATGAGAGAGGTTAGTCGGTGAAAACCCGAAAAGGGCACTACTAATCGAAAAGAGGATAGTTAGTCACTAATATCGACATGGTCTGGGGCAAGGTTTCTCAACTTCGAGGTGAAAGTCGTGACGAATTTTTGAGAGTCAAGATGGCTTATATAGATCATGCATCCAGTCCAAGACGCATGTCATGTTCATTGAAGGCCGCATACACTCCAAATAAGTCCTTCTTCTCTTTTCCCCTGAAAGGGATATTTTCTTGTCAACATTCACTGTCTCCATTTCGTTGTTATTTTTATTTCAATCCCTTTCAGTCTGACTCTGTTTCTAAATCAAGGCAAAGAAAGGATGGAAAAACTGATTTACAGGATTCTCGTTTGATGCAAACTTACATGTAAAAAGCACTGATCCTCATCAGGGGCATCGAGGCAATCCCGACTGGACGCAACGACCGATGCTTTAAACACAAATCTTGAAAGGAGAAGATCAAATTGAAAGGCCTATAAAGGTAATTGAAGTGAAAGGTTAAGTTCCACGTGGCTAACCCTCTCGGCAAAGTCTGAAAAGTCAAAGCGCTCCAAGTGTTTTTAAATTAAAGACAAGGGGAAAAATCAGAAATGGAAGGTCGATTAAAGGCGAAGTAGAGTTGGAAGGGTTAAGTCCCACACGACTAACCGTCGCAGCAGAATTTGAGGGGCCGAAAATTCCCCCAATACTCGGAAATCCAAAAGAAAAAGCAAGTGAAAGGCCTACAGAGGCAAAATAAAGTCAAAAGTTGGGTCCCACATGACTGATCACCATGGTAAAATCTGGAAGGCCAGCGTCCCCAGGATTAGAGATGAAACCATATCCCCAGCAAGCAAGCAAGTGGTCGAGATTGTCATCACAAGAACTGAGATCAAGCTGTTGAAAATCAAGGCCGCAAAACCAACCATCGTTTCAAACTAACAAATTGTTCTTTGTTTGAAGGAAACAGGTGTAACTCAAAACAACCTTGCAAGAAGCGGGTGCAACCAAAAGAAAATGCGCAGGAGCTAGAAGCAGCTCTGCAGCAACAACTCCAAAAAGGGAAGTTTTCTCCAAAATTTGTTCCTGCATTCACTCAAAATAAAATGAAAAGAAAAGAAAAGAAGAAAACGATGTTGAAAACAGTTCAAACCTAAAGTTGTATAGGGTCTCCAATCCCTAGCTACACTTTTCCCAACATAGGATATTTCATTCCTTAGTTGATGACAACATAGGGTCTCCATTCC
Source organism: Nicotiana undulata (assembly GCA_005239495.1). NCBI lineage: Eukaryota > Viridiplantae > Streptophyta > Magnoliopsida > Solanales > Solanaceae > Nicotiana > Nicotiana undulata. The sequence goes on along the minus strand of ML295564.1, from coordinate 73,021 downwards.
ATAGTTGATGCCAGCATAACCTGATGCCGACATAACTCGATGCCAACATAGGATATTCCATTCCTTAGTTGATGCCAACATAGGGTCTCCATTCCCTAGTTGATGCCAGCACAAGCTGATGCCGACATAACTCGATGCCAACCTAGGATATCCCACTCCTTAGTTGATGCCAACATAGGGTCTTCATTCCCTAGTTGATGCCAGCATAACTTGATGCCGACATAACTCGATGCCAACCTAGGATATCCGATTCCTTAGTTGATGCCAACATAGGGTCTCCATTCCCTAGTTGATGCCAGCATAACCTGATGCCGACATAACTCGATGCCAACCTAGGATATCCGATTCCTTAGTTGATGCCAACATAGGGTCTCCATTCCCTAGTTGATGCCAGCATAACCTGATGCCGACATAACTCGATGCCAACCTAGGATATCCCAGTCCTTAGTCGATGCCAACATAGGGTACCATTCCCTAGTTTATGCCGGCATAACCCCATGATTCTTCCAACATATGGTCCCGCTCCCTAACAAACACCGGCATAACCTGGTGATCTTTCCGGCAAACAGCATAACCTGTTGATCATCTCCTGACACTGGCATAATCCAGTGATCTCCTTTCCCCAGGCAACAACATAATCTGTTGACCTTCCCAGACACCGGCATAACCTGGTGATCTTTCTTTACAACGGCATAACCCGTTGAACATTCCCTGACACTGGTATAACCCAGTGATCTCTTTTCCCGGCAACAACATAACCTGTTGACCTTTCTAGACATCGACATAACTCGCTGACCTCTTCTGAAAATAACATAACCTGTTGATCATTTTCTGACATTGGCATAATCTAGTGATCTTTTTCTGGCAACAACATAACCTGTTGACCTTCCCAGACACCGGCATAACCTGGTGATCTTTCTTGAAAACAACATAACCCGTTGAACATTCCCCTACACTAGCATAAGCTAGTGATCTCTTTTCCCGGCAGTAGCATAACCTGTTGACCTTTCTTGACACCGGCATAGCCCGGTGATCTTTTCTGACAACATCATAACCAGTTGATCATTTTATGAAATTGGCATAACCCAATGATCTCTTTTTCGGCAACAACATAACATGTTGACCTTCCCAGACACCAACACGACCTGTTAATATCTTTTAGACAACAACATAACCCGTTGATCCTCCTCATACATCAGCATAACCTGGTGATCTTTTCCTAATGACAACATAACTTGTTCACCGCTTTCAATAACAAAATAGTGTAGATTTTCTTACAATAACTCACGAAATTTTCCTAGTGAAAACTGGGGCAGAAAGTTTCGTTCGTTTGTTTTGATTTTTGTGGAGGTTACATTTTGAGGACATTGGAACTCGAGACGACCAAAAGAAGAAGTTTCGATCTGAAAGTAATAAAACAAAAAGAGGAAAGAGAAGATTGAATCCAAAAGTGCAGAAACGGGATATGGACTATTTATGACGAGATTGAAGTCATCCATCCAGTATATCCTGCCTTGATACGAGGAATGATAGGACGAAACTAGCACCTGCGGCTAACAAGCATCAAGATCCAGGTCATAGTCAGCAGAAGATCAAGACTCAAGACCAAGTCTTAGATAGGAATCTTGTAACTAGCAGCTGATAGTTTTAGTTAGTCTTTCGTTTGTTACTTTGGTGTAATAAGGAGATTAGTAGTAGTAACAACAGCAACCGCAGTGAAACCACAATTACCCAGTAGTCCCAGCTACCAAGATTTCCAGAACTACACTGACCTGATTCCTTTATAGCCAAGGATATGTAGGCAACCTTTGAAGTAGGGTTCGGTCAAACTTTTCAAAAAAAAAAAAGAACACTTCACGATGGAGTATGCGAATGGGTAAAGTCATTTATGACTGCTCACTTTGTCTTTGCCCGAAAACTCTTCATGTTTTCGAGAAAAGAGGGGCAGCTGTGAGCACGTGATTTTTCACCCACCATATGCTCCTACAAAATCCGATAAAATAAATTAATTTACGATTTTTTTTGAATTTTTAGTAAATTAATTGTGAATTGTTTGCATTTGAATAGTCATAATTCATATTTTAAAATTATTAAAATTGCATCAAGAAATTATGAATTTATTATTTGTAATTAATTAAATTAACTAACAAACAGATGATGGTTATTTGATGTAATGCAGTATTAACAACTAATTACAAAGATTAATCGTTTTATCCAATAAATCAAATATTTAATTAGGAATATATATTTAATTATTTTCTATTCTTAATTAATCTGTCATTAGACGAAAATAAGGTTCAGAATTAATTATTACATTGTTTAGATTTAATTAGGTTTGAGTTTAGTTAAATTAATTGGGTTGAGTAATTAAAAGAACTAATTCGGACCTGGGCTGAACTCACCCAGACCCAACCTTGTCTCCCCACCATGCAAAAACGACCTAGCCTAATAATCTCATTAACCCAGCCTGCCCCAGCCTTAAATCAAACGACCCCGTTTCACCTTGTAAGCCATCCCAACCGTTGATCAAAATCAATCGAACGACTGGGAACCCCACAACCCCCTAACTATATAACTATTCTAAACTACCCCCTACCCCAACTAACTCCAAAGTCTAACCCCCCTCAGAGACAACCCTCCCAGACCCGTCTCTCTCTTTCCTCCCTTTACCTCCCCTGAAACCGTCGTCCACCACCCCAGCTCCGCCGGCCGGAAATTGCCACCGGTGGCGGAGCACCACTAATCGACCCCAAATTGGTACCAAATAATCTTCATAACCTCCTTAACCCCATCCCAGCCTTGGTTTCTCCAAAAGATCATCCAGTTGTGAGTAATTTTAGATCTAAGAATCTGAAAACCTAAATTGCTACACTAGTCGATCTCGAGTGATTCAACGACTCAGACCTACATGAGCCAGTTTCTCTTGACAAGAGAAATTGATTCATGTGGGTTTGACTCGTTTTCAAACCCACCGGAGTCCGGAAAATTTCCGGAAAGTCGCCGGAATCCGACCAAATCCGTCCAAACGTTGCTCAGTTAACCGGTATCCCCATTTCCTTCTCACCCTTGTATTAGTTTGGGTTAAATTTTGTTTGATTTAGATTTTTGGAAAAAAACTGCCTTCAATATTAATTCTCTTATGTATTTATTCTTTTTTTACTGCCTGCGTGCCCGTCAAATTATGTAGTTAATTAGGTTAACCGGTAATTTAAAGTTTGTAACCCCATCAACTCCAGGTTTTTAGATTTTTTCTTGTGATCCTTTTGTTTGTTACTAAAAGGAATTTACATTAGTCGATTAGCGCTTAATATGAATATGCATGTTACTTTGTTATAGGTTAATGTCAGTTTTGCCTAAGATTCTTTAGTTTCCTCTGAACCTTATTTGGTTGTGAAATAATAGACTAGATATATTTGTTTTTCCATTTTGTCTTAATTGTGTGTTTCGGGGTTTACTAGAAAACAATAATTACCTAAACTAACCTGAAACTCACATACAAATGGCTCTAATGAATTATTGATTTCAGTGTTAGCCACTCACCCATGTTAATTAATCAAAGTAATTATGAATAAATTGATTAGGAATTAATAACACTAGATACTTAAGATAAGTTAGCAACTAAGAGGAATCACAGTGTGAGGTAGTCAGCTAAGTTTGATAACTACTTATGGAATCTCTTGAATTAACTTAATTCCGAACATAGGAAATAATTAAGCTAATTATGTACTAAGCTAAGATTTAGCTAATTGTAACTTCACTAATGGTTAATTAGTTGATCACTCAATTAGGTTGATTAAGTCTAATGACTCAAATTGAGCTAATCACAATTAAGTCTAAATCTAAGATAATCCGTCTAAGCTTAATCTCTAGTTAATGATGAATCAGTTTCAAGTTCTTTAACCTAGTAATTAACCCAAATTAATAAGTAACCTTGACTAACCTTAACCCTAGTTACCTAAGGGTAATTATAGGGACCTTAAGGGGTAGTTAAGTATTTTAGTTGAGGGAATCTTGGGTATAACAACCCAGGAACCTTCTAGATTCAGTGAATCAGATTTTTAGGGGATAAGAAAGTAATGTTAAGGGTTAGGAATCTTCTAAAACAGGGCAGCTGTCCCAAAAGATAAGGGTGACAGCTGCCTTGGTACTATTTTCAGCTCATTTAGGTGGGGAATATACCAAAGCATATCCCATCCCAAGGGCTTTTATAAATATGCCCTTCCCTTTTCTTTCCATCTGTTTTATACTCTATCATCTGGTTCACACCCCTTAGCTACTGAAAAATACCAACAAAAAAAAAGGATCAGAATAGTTACATTCATAAACAAAAGTTAGAAATATATATATTAGTGAAAATATTTTGGTTACATTGAAGAATCACCAAGGTTCTTGTGGTGGTTCTCAGCTTTGTTTCTTGGTTGGTAGTCTGATTTCGAAATTTCTGGTCTAAATATTTGAGTTCTGGGCTGTTCCATCCTATTGGTTGTTGCTGGGTTTTTGGTTTGTTCTGCTTTTGGTGTTGCAGAATCTGTCTCCTCTTAGCTGTTTTTACTGTCTGCCGGACCTTTATTTGGTCAGGATCCCTGTTATTTTCTCTTCAAAAGAGGTATGTAACGTTGAACTTTAAATGAAATTGCTTACACTCAGAATTTGTTATTAGTTTGATGCTGAAATGTTTGATTCTTGCTATGTTTCGAGATTATGTCAATCTGAATCTTCTTCTCATTGTTCTTGGTCTATAAATCTGAAGTAAGATTGGTTAACGTGACATTAATGAATCTGAATATGTGTTGTGTGTGCAATATCTAAATCTTTTGAATCATTCTGGTTGCCTTTTAGTCGATTAAAATGCTTTGAGTATTGTTAGATATTAGTTTTGTGTTAGTCCATTAGTGGAACAATCTGCACTAGGATGTTGAACCTGACCTTTTCTATGGTCAGGTCCTTTCCATAAGAGTGCAGAAATACGCTTTTGATTGGGTTTCTTTGGTCAATCAAGAGATTCAACAAGCAAGTCTCTAGATAGTTTAGAATGTTGGCACTAGGGTGGATGAATCTGACTTTTAGTAGTCAAATTCACCCTATGGTAGTGCATAAACAGTAGCCTAGAGTGCTGGAAATCACCCCCTTTTTACGGATAAAGTGTGTAATCAAAAGGCTCTCTAGAGTAAAGAATCTGAATCTTCTGAGATGATCAGATTCATTTTCTAAAAAATGCCTAAAAATCAAAGTCATAGTACAAGTATGAGTTGAATGTCACAAAAGCTAACCTCTATGGAGTTGAATCTGACCCCTTTTATGGTCAGATTCAGTCCATAAAAAGGTAGAAATCTGTTATGTTAAAATGGTGTAAAGCATCATCAAGGTTGAGTCTAACCTCCTTTATGGTATGACTCATCCTACAAATGTCTGAAGGTCTGTTGTTACCACTGTCCAAATAGTAAAATTTTGGACTTATAATTTTATATTAAAAGATGCTCTTATTTGTATTTTCTTGGTCACTGAAGAGACTCAGTAAGCAAGTCTCCATATAGATTGAGACTTAGTTTATTGTTGGCATTATGGGATTAAAATTTGACCCGTTCATGGTCAGGTTCACACCAAAAAGATGCACAAATAATTCTATTTTTTTTTATTATAGCTTAGCATAGCATCATCAGATTTAAACTTGACTTCTTCTCATAGTCATGTTTGGCCTGATGGATGCATAGCAAACCGAATTACTTGGGGTGTTCCACATGTTTCGAAAGAAGGCTCGCATGTACAGCCTTAGAGGAATTCAAGTCAGACAACTAGCTTGAGGTCGCCATTTTAGTTTCCCCTCCTGAAAAAATGTATTCTCATAGTAGCAATGATGTTGTAATTCTTATATGTTGTAACCTAAACTGGACTGTACATTTACTTCTGCTTAATACACATACTGATTTTAGAAAACGAGGCTTTAGTAATGTCAAACTTATAATTTGTTTCCCTATTTCTAAAGTAGCATGATGGCAGTAGATAAAAATGGAGTGTGCATTCAAATTAGCCTGTCAAGGATTTTGCAAACACTTACTGACTTGGAAACAGCTATTTCTGATTTTGGTTGTCTTCAATATAAGTCAGAATTAGTCAATTACTCCCAGTTCATTTCGCATCTTATAAATTTTCTGAAACCAACGTATGCATATTTTTACGAATGAATTTCGATTCTAGTAACCTGTGTTTTAAACGGTTAAGACTGAACTGTTAAATCTGTTCGCGCTACATCCTACCTTAAAAAGAAACCACAAAGTAGTTATATATTAAAAATTCAAAAGCATTTAGAATTGGCATGATCTTGGTATTAAGACTAATATGTCCAAAACTCTGAATTTCTTTTGTTAACCCGCGTCCTCAAAAAATCCGTGATTTACTTGTGCTTAATCTAGTGAATTGGCGATGCGTATGAGTATGATTTTCCCAAACAATGTCCCTCTGATAAACTGAAAAAAACATATTAAATGTGCAAATTTTCTCCTAATTATTATTCAGAATTATTGAGTGCAACGTTTTTTTTATACTTGTATCTAGTAGTATCTGGTCCAAATTATACAAATTTCTTCTTGTTAAATAGCAAAATTAGGATTGGCCAAAAGAGTTGAAATAATTTAGGGCTAAATGTGGCCGTAGCCCAAGATATGCTGTCCTTTAAGCTAATAAATATCGTTTTAGGCAATCCTCCAGGTAGAATGATACCTTTAGTTTGAAAATTTTGTAAAAAATCGAATATTGTTCAAACATTTCCATAATCCACACTCGGGAGTGACAACTCGTGCCCCCGACTCTAACTCCAAACAATAATAAAATCACACGTAACAATCGCAGGTGCATTTCATGTGACGCGATTGTGATGTGTCCAAAAATAACAAGTGCACGCCATCGTGACTTGTCCCGAGATAAATCAATAAAATATCCAAAATGATTTATATACATACCTCGTAAAGCTAAAGATACCTCTTTTAGATGAAAATTCCAAAACTTAGAGAAAAATCGAACATCGCCGCATTCTAAAACTGTCATGACCATAGTCTCGACTACGTAATCTACATTCAGGTGTGTGACAACTCATGTCCCCGACTTCAACTTGAAACTATATTAAAATCACGTGTTGTAATTGTGGGTGCATTTCATGTGGCGCAATTGTAATATGTCCAAAAGCAGATAAGTGCACGTCCTCGTGACTTGTTTTCAAGATAAATCCATAAATGTCAAAAAGCGGCTAAAAGTTAAAAAAGGCTAAATGCACAATAGGCGAAATGCGTAAACAATAAGATAATTTAGGCAAAATAATAATAGTTAAGCGACCGTGCTAGAACTACGGAACTCGGGAATGCCTAACACCTTCTCCCGGGTTAACAGAATTCCTTACTCGGATTTCTGGTCGCAGACAAATCAAAACAAAGTAAAAAAATTCTTCGGTTTGGGATTTTAAGAATAAAACAGTGTCCCGGAGCATCATCAAAAATCCGGGTGGCAACTCTGAAATAATAATATATCCCAAATCCGAATTATGTCACTTTAATTGGAAAAACTTCCTTATTACCCTTCATTAACCCGGGTAGTGAAAAAAGGAGGCGTGACAAACTACAAAGCACGTAGCAAGTAATCACACAATACCTATTCCCTCAAGCTAAGGTTTGACACAACACTTACCTCGATTTCGCATGCCACTCACTGCTCAAGTACAAATTTCCTTTTAGAATTCACCTCCAACCCACTCGTATCTAATCATAATTAGTTTAATATCATTAGTTATTGCTAAAGGAGTCAACTTTTTAATGCATAATTATAGTTTTCCTAAGTTTTCCCAACAAAAGACAAAAATTGCCCCAGGCCCGCTTGGTCCAAACTCGAGGTTCGGACCAAAATCCATTTACCCTTTCTTGCCTGAGCACGGATATACAATTGGTTTTGGAATATGACCTCAATTCGAGGTCTAAATCCCCAAATTTTGAAATTCCTAAGTTCTACCTAAAAATCCCTCACTCCACCATGAAAATCCTAGATTCTAGGTTGAACTCTTGTAAAATGATTGAAAGAAATTAGTTAGAAATAACTTACCTATGATTTGGGGAAGGTTTGGTCTTTGGAAAATGGCCTCTTGAGGTTTAGGGTTCGAAAAAGTGAAGAATGAATGAAAAATCTCGTATAAGTCCAAAGTTATCAGCAGCAGGTATCACATTTGCAAACCCTTCGCATTTCTGCTTCCTTCGCAAATGCGAACAATATGTTGCATTTGCGACAACTGCCCCCTCGCAATTTCGGCCGAAAGTTCGCATTCGCAAAAATACCCTTCCCCAGGCCCTCTTCGCAATTGCGAAGAAAAGTCGGAATTGCGAGAAGCTGCTGGCCCAGGCGTTCTTTGCAATTGCGAGAAAAATGTCGCAGTTACCATACTTGCCTAATTCGCATTTGCGAAGCCTACTACTGACACCAGACACACCCGAAATTTCTAAGTTCCAAAAATCGCTCTGTAGCCCATCCGAAATTCACCCGAGCACTTGGGGCTCCAAACCAAACATGCACGTAAGTCTAAAAGCCTCCTACGGACTTGCTCGTGCGATCAAATCACCAAAATAACACCTAAAACTATGGATTTAGCATCAAAACTCATGAATTTCTCAAGAACACTTCAAAATTGCTATCTTTTCTACCGGACGTCTGAATTACGTCAAATAAACTCCGATTTCTACCAAATTTCACAAACATGACTTAAACATTATAATAGACATGTACCAGGCTCCGAAACCAAAATACGGGCCCGATAGCAACGAGTTCAAACATTAATAAATTTCTTTAAATCCTTTAAATTTCAGTTTAACAATTTTCATCAAAAAATCATTTCTCGAGCTAGGGACCTCGGAATTCGATTCCGGGCATACGCCCAAGTCCCATATTTTACAACGGACCTTCCGGGACCGTCGCAACACGGGTATGGGTCCGTTTACTCAAAACGTTGACCAAAGTCAACTAAAAATCATTTTTAAATCTCAAAGATTATTATTTCAGAAATTTCCACATAAAGGCTTTATGGATTTTCGCCCGGACTATGCACGCAAATTGAGGTGAGTAAAAATAATGTTTTTAAGGCTAACGAGCCCGGAATAGAGTCTTAATTCACAAGATGACCCTTTGGGTCATCATAATCTCCACCTCTAAGACAAACGTTCGTTCTCGAACGGACATAGAAAAGTACTTGAACTGACGAACAAGTGGGGATATCTACTCCGCATGTCCGACTCGGACTCCCAAGTAGCTGCCTCAACAGGCTGACCTCTCCACTGCACTCGAACTGAAGGGTAAATCTTTGACCTCAACTGACAAACCTGCTGACTCCTCCTCATAAGTCAAACCCTTGTCCTATTGGACAGAGCTAAAATCTAACACATGGGACGGGTCACCATGATATTTCCGGAGCATAGATACATGGAATACCGGATGAACTGAGGATAACCCTGAGGTGACGTAAGTTTATAAACTACCTCTTCCACTCTCTAGAGGATCTCAAATGGCTCGATATACCTAGGGCTCAACTTGCCCTTCTCCCAAATCTCATTACACCCTTCATGGGAGATACCCGAAGTAATACCCTCTCTCCGAACATGAATGCCACATCACTAACTTTACGGTCGGCATAACTCTTTTGCCTTGACTGAGCTGTACGAAGTCGATCCTGTATAATCTTGACCTTGTCCATGTACTCCCGAACTAAGTCTGTACCCAACAACCGAGCCTCTCCCGGCTCAAACAATCCAACTGGCGACATGCACCTTCTACTATATAATGCCTCGTAGGGAGCCATCTAGATGCTCAACTAGTAGCTGTTATTGTAGGAAAAATATACTAATGGAAAGAACTGATCCCAAGAACCTCCAAAATCAATAACGCAGGCGCGAAGCATATCCTCCAAGATCTGAATAATACACTCGGACTGCTCGTCCGTCTGAGGATGGAATGTTGTGCTCAACTCAACCCGTGTACCCCACTCACGCTGTACAGCCCTCCAAAAGTACGAGGTAAATTGTGTACCTCGATCAAAAATGATATAAACGGGCACATCGTGAAGGCGAATGATCTCCCGAATATAAATGTCTGCCAACCGCTCCAAAGAGTAAATACTTGCTAGAGGAATGAAGTGCGCTGAGTTAGTCAGCCTATCCACAATAACCCACACTGCGTCAAACTTCCTCTGAGTCCGTGGGAGTCTAACAACGAAGTCCATAGTGATACGCTCCCACTTCCAATCAAGAATCTCTATTTGCTGAAGCAATCTACCGGGTCTCTGATGCTCAAACTTCACATGCTGACAATTCAAGCACCGATCCACGTAAGCAACAATATCCTTCTTCATCCTTCGCCACCAATAATGGTGCCGAAGGTCCTGGTACATCTTGGCAACACACGAGTGAATAGAATACTTAGAACTGTGAGCCTCCTTATTGATCAACTCACGAAGCCCATAAATATTAGGCACACACACATGACCCTGCATCCTCAAAACATCGCCATCTCCAATTGTAACCTGCTTGGCATCACCATGCTGAACTGTGTCCCTAAGGACCATCAAGTGAGGGTCATCATACTGCCGATCTCTGATACGCTCGAATAAGGAAGACCGAGCGACTGCACAAGCTAGAATACGCTGGGCTCTGAAATATCCAACCTCGCAAACTGATTAGCCAAAGTCTGAATATCTAAAGCTAGTGGTCTCTCACCGACATGAATGAATGCCAGGCTGCCCATACACACTGCCTTCCTACTCAAGGCATCGACTACCACATTGGCCTTTCCCGAATGATACAATATAGTGACGTCATAGTATTTCAATAGCTCTAACCATCTCCTCTGCCTCAAATTGAGATCCTTTTGCTTGAACAAATACTGAAAGTTGCGATGATCCGTGAAAACCTCACACGACACACCATAAAGATAGTGCCTCCAAATCTTCAACGCGTGAACAATGGCTGCCAACTTTAAGTCATGGATAGGGTAATTCTTCTCATGAACCTTCAACTGCCGAGACGCATATACAATCACCCTGCCTTCCTGCATCAATACCGCTCCGAGCCCCATGGGGGAGGTATCAATATACCATGAAAGATCCTGAATCTGATGGCAATACCAACACCGGTGCTGAAGTCATGGTTGTCTTGAGCTTCTGAAAACTCGTCTCACACTCATCCGAACATTTGAAAGGGGAACCTTTCTGAGTTAACATAGTCATCAGGGCTGCTATAGATGAAAACCCCTCCACAAACCGATAGTAGTAACCCGCAAAACCCAAGAAGCTCCTGATCTCTATGGTTGAATTGGGTCTAGGCCAGTTCTTGACCGCCTCAACCTTCTTAGGATCTACATGAATACCCTCTGCTGATACGACGTGACCCAAGAAGGCTACTGAGTTCAACCAAAACTCGCACTTTGAAAATTTAGCATACAACTGATTGTCCCTCAAAGTCTGGAGCGCTATCCGGAGGTGCTGCTCATGATCCTCCCGACTACGGGAGTATATCAAAATGTCATCAATAAACACAATTATGAAGGAATCTAGATAAGGCTTGAACACTCGATTCATCAAGTCCATAAATATTGTGGGGGCATTGGTCAAGATAAATGACATCACCAGAAATTCATAGTGCCCATATCTCGTTCTAAAGGCTATCTTAGGGACATTAGATGCCCTAATATTCAATTGATGGTATCCCGATCTCAAATCGATCTTTGTAAACACCTTGGCACCCTGAAGCGGATCAAACAAATCATCAATTCTCAGCAAAGGATACTTATTCTTGATAGTGACTTTGTTCAACTGCCGGTAATCTATACACATCCTCATCGATCCATCCTTTTTCTTCACGAGCAGAATCGGTGCACCCCAGGGCAAGACACTAGGTCTAATGAAGCCCTTGTCGAGCAAATCTTGCAAATGTTCCTTAAACTCTTTCAAATCTTGCAAATGTTCCTTAAACTCTTTCAACTCTTGTGGGGCCATCCGGTATGGAGGAATAGAAATGGGATGAGTGCCCGAAGCGACATCATGCAAAAGTCAATATCCCTGTCAGGTGGCATCCCCAGCAGGTATGCAAGAAACACCTCGAGAAACTCACGAACAATAGGCACCGAATCTATAGAAGAAACCTCGGCACTAGAATCACAAACATGAGCCAAATAGGCAAAACATCCCTTCTCGACCATGCGACGAGCCTTCGCATAAGAAATGACCTTGTTGGAGGAATGACCAAGAGTCCCTCTCCACTCTAATCGAGGCAACCCCGGCAAAGCTAAGGTCATTGTCTTGGCGTGACAGTCCAAGATAGTGTAATAAGGTGAAAGCTAATCCATGCCCAATATGACATCGAAATCCACCATATCAAAAAGTAAAAGGTATACACTTGTTTCAAGGCCCCCAATAACAACCACACATGAGTGATATACATGATTTACGACAATAGCATCCCCCATGGGCATGGACACATATACAGGGACGCTCAAAGAATCATGGGGCACAACCAAATACAAAGCAAAATAAGATGACACATAAGAGTAAGTAGACCCCGGATCAAACAGAACTGAAGCATATCTATTGCAAACTGAAAAGGTGCTTGTGATAATAGCATCGGAGGACTCCGCTTCAGGTCTAGCTGGGAATGCATAACATTGGGGCTGGGCCCCCACCACCCTGAACTATGTCTCTGGGATGACCTCTGACAGGCGGACCTCCACCTATAGCGGGCTGGCCTCTACCTCTGACTACCTTACCTCTACCTCTGGCTACCTGACCCTTACCTCTGGCTGGCTGGCTGGCGATGCGGCTGCTGGTGCAGGAACCATGGCACGAGAACCCTGGCACTGAATATTGTTCGACGCGCGAGGCAATATCTAGTAATGTGCCTCGGGTCACCATAAGTATAACATGACTTTGGCTGCTGAGACTGCTAGTCGGCATACTGACCCTGTTGACCTGAATAACCACCCTGAAAACTCTAAAGGGGAAGTGCACTAATAGGAGATGGCTTATCAGAATAAGGCATGTAAGAGCCACGACCACCTGAGCACCATGGGATGCCTGAAGTGATGAATGAAATGGCATGGAAGGATGACCTCTACCATAAGTACCCGCGCCTCCAGATGAGGCACCGCTGAATCCATCGGAATGGCGAGGTCTCTTGGAAAAAGATCACGCTCACTGTCTCCTTAGCCATCTGCAATCTGATGGGCTGAGCAAGACCCTCAATAAACCTCCTAACCCTCTCTCTCTCTGTGGGTAACAAAAGAGTAACATGATAGGCCAAATCCACAAAACGAGTCTCATACTGGGTAACAGTCATGATTCTCTACTGAAGATGCTCGAACTAACGACGGTGCTCATCTCTAGTAGTGATAGGAAGAAACTTCTCCAAGAAGAGGTGTGAAAACTAACCCAAGTAAGAGCGGGCGACCCAGTTGGTCTAGTCAATATATAATCTCTCCACCATTTCTTGGCGGAACCAGTCATCTAAAAAGCAGCGAAGTCGACCCCATTGGTCTCCAAAATACCCATGTTCCGAAGAACCTCATGGCAGCTATGAAGGTACTCTTGGGGGTCCTCCGAAGTGGAACCGCTGAAATGAATAGGGAAAAGCTTGATAAACCTGTCCAATCTCCAAAAAGCATCGGAAGACATAACTGCCCCATCAACGAGCGGTGCTGCAGCAACTGGCTGAACTACCCTAACAGGATGGGCTGCTAGGGTCTGAAGCTTAGGAGTAATCTGCTCCGGAGTGTGGGTAGCAGGAGTCTGGACTCCTCCTCTAGCCTGAGATATGGATGCTGCGCCGGTGAATGTGCCAGTCTGGGCTACACTCTCCATAAGACCCACTAGTCAGACCAAGGCATCCTAAAGAACCGGTGTAGCAATAAACCCCTTTAGGACCTAGGCTGGTCCGGCCTGAACGGTATGGGCTGGAGTATCTCCACCGAGCTCTGTCTGAGGCTCCGCAACTGGAGCTGCTGCATGAGCACTGGGCTGAGTCCTGCCCCTGCCTCGGGCTCTGCCCCTCGTAGGAGCTGTTGCTGGAGGATCTGGTTGCTGGTCAGCGGAAGAAAATGTACGTGTTCTCGCCATCTGCGAGAGAACAAGAATAGAAGAGTTCAATCAGTATTGGGATAACAAGAATTGCATGACAGAGTTGAAATAAAGTGAACTTGTTCCTAACTTTATAGCCTTTGGGAGATAAGCACAGACGTCTCTGTACCGATCCCTCAGACTCTATTAAGCTTGTCCGTGAATTGTGAGACCAAGGAAACCTAGTGCTCTGATACCAACTTGTCACGACCCGATTTCCCACCATCGGGACCGTGATGGCGACTAACGCTGCACTTTCTAGGCAAGCCAACATTTGAGTTTTTTTTTAAAAAAAAATTCCACATAGAACATTTAAAAACTATACGAGAATCCAATACCATTCAACACACAATACTAAAGTAAATATTAAAAGTCATAGAATAATACTGCAAAAATACTGCTATGTCTAACTACCCACAAATATGGAGTCACAACTCACAGACTACTAAGAGTTTACTACAAGTATTTGGTTGAAAGAAAATGTATAATTGTTTATGAACTAAATAAAAAAGCAAATGAATAATAAGGAAGAGACTTCAGGTATCTATGGACGTCGGCAGATCTACCTCGTGTCTCCTACAATGAAGTCAACTACTACTTAAAATTAGCTCGGACCTAAACCTGGATCTGCACAAAAAGTGCAGAGTTCAGTATCTGTACAACCGGCCCCATGTACTGGTAAGTGTCGAGCCTAACCTCGGTGAAGTAGTGATGAGGCTAGGACAGGACAACATATAAAACCTGGACGGTATAATCATGCTATTGAAAATAACAGCAAATAAAGAAATAAAACAGCAAATAATGAGAAGGGGACATGCAATGGGGGATTTCAACATAAGGAGTTAGAAAAATGAGAAGACATAAGTAGACAGTGATAAAAAAAAGTAAGCAACTA
This sequence comes from Nicotiana undulata, assembly GCA_005239495.1. Taxonomy (NCBI): domain Eukaryota; kingdom Viridiplantae; phylum Streptophyta; class Magnoliopsida; order Solanales; family Solanaceae; genus Nicotiana; species Nicotiana undulata. The sequence continues at coordinate 58,001 of ML295564.1, read as the reverse complement.
AAATAGAAAGGAAATCTGCACGACATCATCCTTCGTGCTTTTACTCTCATCCTCACGGATAATAAATAAGAATTTACGACATCACCCTTCGTGCTTTTACTCTCATCTCACCAGATAATAAATAAATTATACACGGCATCACCCTTCATGTTTTACACTCTTTCTCACAATGTATATAAATCATGCACGGCATCACCCTTCATGCTTTACACTCTTCCTCACCATTCACAGAATCAATAACAACTGATAAAGAGAAGTTTCACAAAGAAATCAATATTTCATCAATAATTACTTTCACAATTTAGCATCTCAACCTCGAATCAATATTCACAATGTTATCCATCTCGGTGGAACCGGATACAATTCTTTTAGCATTTCAATTGCAACAATAAACATGGATAATAGGCTTTAAGTATACAAGAATACTAAGAATGGACTTTCACTCGCATGTTATGACTCGACCACAACGTATAGGTGCTCGTCACCTCGCCTATACATCGTATTCAACAACAGAACACTTAGAAAGTAATCACACAATACCTATTCCCTCAAGATAACGTTAGACACAACACTTACCTCGATTTCGCAGGCCACTCACTGCTCAAGTACAACTTTCCCTTTAGAATTCGCCTCCAACCAACTCGTATCTAATCATTATTAGTTTAATATCATCAATTATCTCTAAAGGAATCAAATTTAAAGGATAATTATAGTTTTCCTATATTTTTCCAACAAAAAACAAAAATCGACCCCGATAGCGCTTGGTCCAAACTCGAGGTTCGGACCAAAGTCCGTTTACCCATTCTCCCCCGAGCCCGGATATACAATTGGTTTTGGAATCAGACCTCAATACGAGGTCTAAATCCCCAAAGTTTGAAATTCCTAAGTTGTAAATCCCTAATTCCACCATGAAGATCCTAGATTCTAGGTTGAAATCTTGTAAAAAGATTGTAAAAGATTGAAAGAAATTAGTTAGGAATCACTTACCTACGATGCAGAAGGTTTGGTCTTTTGAAAATATCCTATTGAGGTTTAGGGTTCGAAAAAGTGAAGAATTAATGAAAAATCTCGTCTAAGTCAAAAGTTATCAGCTGTAGGTATCACATTTGCGACGCGAGCTTCGCACTCGCAAATGCGAGAAAGGTATCGCAAATGCGAACCCTTCGCATTTATGCTACCTTCGCAAATATGAATAATTTGTCACATTTGCGACAACTGCCCCCTCGTAATTTCGGCCAAAAGTTCGCATTCGCGAACATACCCTTCCCTAGGCCCTGTTCGCAATTGCGAAGAAAAACTCAGAATTGCGAGAAGCTACTACCTCGCGCGTTCTTCGCAATTGCGAGAAAAATGTCACAATTACCATACTTGCCTAATTTGCATTTGCGAAGCCTGCTCTCGCAATTGCGAGATCAAAGGCCTGCTACTGACACCAGACACACCAGATATTTCTAAGTTCCAAAAATCGCTCTGTAGCCTATCCGAAACTCACCCGAACTCTCGGGGCTCCAAACCAAACATGCACGCAAGTCTAAAAATATCCTACGGACTTGCTTGTGCGATAAAATCACCAAAATAACACCTAAAACTACGGATTTAACATCAAAACTCATGAATTTCTCAAGAACACTTCAAAATTATTATCTTCTCGGACGTCCGAATCACGTCAAAGAAACTCCGATTTCTACCAAATTTCACAGACATGACTTAAACATTATAATAAACATGTACCGGGCTCCAAAACTAAAATACGTGCCCGATACCAATGAGTACAAACATTAATCTATTTCTTTAAATCCTTTAAATTTTAGTCTAACAATTTTCATCAAAAATTCATTTCTCGAGCTAGGGACTCGGAATCTGATTCTTAGCATAAGCCCAAGTCTCATATTTTACTACGGACTTTCCGAGACCGTCGGAACACAGGTCCGGGTATGTTTACTCAAAATGTTGACCAAAGTCAACTAAAAATTATTTTTAAATCTCAAAGAATATTATTTCACAAATTTCCACATAAAGGCTTTTTGGATTTTCGCCTGGACTGCACACGCAAATCGAGGTGAGTAAAAATAATATTTTTAAGGCTAACGAGCCCGGAATAGAGTCTTAATTCACAAGATAACCCTTTGGGTCATCACACTATTGCACTTGTACGAACTTAATTTTATATACCAACTGTTTGTTTTCTAAATATTGACAAGCTTAACATAAGTAGGATTAGTGGCGATGTTAAAACTCTCACTAATTAAGAAGATCCAAAATATAAAGAAGTAAACATACAATTAAGTTATCGAGATAGAACATCTACTATACATGTTAACATAAAATATAATTTTTCTCTTATAATAATATTGTAATTTTTCGATGAAGGGGTTCAGATGTATTTCCTTGCATCGTCCGCAGCTCCGTACTGTGTAGGACGAAGACATGTAGGAGTTAATAATCTTCAGAGTGGCAGAATAATTTCATTTGATATTACTACAGTACTTACTGTTTGTGCTCAAATTGAATCATGTTTTTTTTTATGTTCGAGAAATGCTATGTATTCTTAGGTGTTGTGAAAGAAAAACCGAGCTAGCTTTTTAAACCCAAAAAGATGTGAAATTAATTCTAAGAGAAGATGTTCCGGCTTTGGTCTAAGGCCAAAATGAATTTATTATTAAATATTAATTTCAACTCGAGGAAGTTATAGATCATGTTATTCCCCAACAATAGCATATGATTGCTTATATGAGAAGCATGTATGTATGGTTGGATGTTGAATGAGTTTTTATTTGGATAAAAGTGTTAAAATTTGACCACAAGTAATTCATGTGTTCGGTAAAACGGATGGTAAGCTATTCTTTTGATAAAATAATTAATATAACCCTTAATGTCTTTATTTAAAGTTGTAAATTTAAAAGTATCTTTCTAGAGAAAAGGAGGAACGACAAATATAGAATTAAGAGGAAGTTATGAATTTTGTCTTGAGGAGGTACTTTGAGAATTAGAAAAAATATTAAGAATAACAAAACTAAATATCTTGGTCAAACTAAAAGTACTTATAAGCTGAAAAGTCATAAGTTGGCTTTGGTTAATTTTTGCTTATTATCAATTGAAAGCACTTCGAGTGTTTACCAAATATATAGATAAGTCATAATATACGTATAAGTCAGTTTGACCTTCTTATAAGCTTATCCAAACACACTTTAAATAATAGTAATTGGGATAAGATATGTTTATATTTTTACATAAATTTGATACTTTCACTGATGTTTGGCTATAATTATATATTTTAGTGCATTACTTACCTTATATTGGTGCTTTAGTGCTAAATTATATTATATTTATGCTTTATTGAATTTATTTTATTTGTAGGTACTTTGAAGATGAAATTAGGAGCAAAGTAGAGATTTTATGTATATTTTATACACAACAAGAATGAGCTCATGATTATTTAATTATTGTGCAATCATTGGAGACGAATAAACATGGAAAATAAGACAAAAGAAACAATTGCAAAAGAAAAGAGAAAGAAGATCTTGACTAATGTTATTTTGTATATGCAGATTACTAAAAGGAATGAAGATCCACTCAACGGCTATGTACCTTGAACCATTGTCTTACATGGAAACTAAACCTGTCGGCCTAAAGAAAAGGGAATCAATCAAGACTTTCAAACCTTCTAACTGAAGCAAATCTCGGACATCAAACTGGAGAAAATCTCGGACAAGCAAAACAACCACCAAGATTTAGTGGAAGCCCAAACCAAGGAAGATATCAACAATCCGCCATGATTGAAGAAATCAACCAAAATCAACCTGGAGAATCTCCAATCAAGGAAGCAATCCTCAAGGAAGGAGTAATGAATCTAGCATCCAGCTCAAGCTAGATTCATGAGGCAACCCTTGGGTCTGTTTCTTAGAATTACATGCCTCACAAAAGGAAAAGAATTCCTGAAATTGCTCGATCAATCCCAGTAACCTTGGAAGCAGAAAAATATCAAGACTATAACGGAAGAAGCAGAAGGTCATTGAAAAGCATGCAATTACATAATGTATTTTCTAAACCTTTCTAGTTCTTAGTACAACTATTGTATTCCTCTGTTTACAAGTGTCACGAAAGATAGAAAGAGTTAGAACACAAAGGGAGTTGTGTCAAAAGCTATTGTTGTTGAATATCGTTGGATGGTGAACGAATCAAAACTATCACCCCTGTAATCTTGTTATTGAGTATCTAAGAGAACCCTTGTGACCCAAGGGAAACTAGATGTAAGTACCTCGTCGGTACCGAACCAGTATAAAAACTGTCGTGTCTTCCTTTGTTTCATTTTGCTTGGTTTATTTCCTTTCATAATGTTAACTGCGTGGATCCCAGTCGACTAAAGCTACATCTAGTCAAATAATTTTTATTGACCACAATTCACCCTCCTCTTGTACTTTCAATTGGTATCAGAGCCAGGCTCACAGATCTTGCTTAACAGCTAGTGAGAAAAGGACAATAGGATCAGACACAGTCGTTGGTGCTTATTTCAAGAAGGAACCTCTCAGGTTCGACCTCCATATTGCAATGGACAATACTTCTCTCACTGGAAAGTTTGTATGGTGACATACACTATATCTTATGATATTAAAGTTTGGCGTGTGATAAAAAAGGGGAAATCTTTCAATTCCGCCAAAGAAAGATAAAATTGGTCAAGTGATTGTATCAACTGATACACTTGACCTAGATGACTATGGTGATGAACAAGCTGTTGTAATAACGGTGAATGCTAAAGCAAAAAATATGTTGTATAATGCCATCAGTGGAGAAGAGTATGAAAATATCTCAAGTTGTGAAAATGCTAAAGAAATGTGGGATAAATTGGAAGTCACATATGAAAGAACCAACAAGGTAAAGGAAACAAGAATTAATCTTCTTGTTCGTGACTATGAGTTATTTTAGATGAAGGACGGAGAATCAGTGGAGGAAATGTTCTCCATGTTCAGAAAAATTCTTGGAGATCTAAAATCTTTTGGTAGACCAATAAAGAGTCGAGAGAAAGTTAGGAAAATTCTCAGAAGTTTTCCCTCAATTTGGTAGTCCAAGGTTATCGCACTAGAATGTCAGGATCTTGACAAAATATCCTATGATGAACTAGAGCTGACTTAATTGCCTTTGAGAAAACTTACTTGGACAGACAAATTCAACAAGAAAGAAGAAAAGTCGAACCATAAAATGAAGAAGAAGAGGAAGGAGGAGAACATGATGAAAACATAGCCATTCTCTCCCAAGTTATAACAAGTATGATGAGAAAGAATAGAAACAACATAAGAGAGAAATCAAACTTTAGAAAGGGAAGGACAGACAATGAAAATGACAAAAATGATGGAAGATACTACAAATGCGAAAAATATGGACACATTCAAGTTGATTGTCCCGAACTAAAGAATAAGCTCAACAGGAACTTTCAAAAGAAGAAGTCCTTCGGAGCTTGGAGTGATGACGACGAATCTGACCATGAAGAAATTGCTAACATGTGTTTCATGGCCATAAAAGAAGACAACAATGAGGAATCATGAGAGCTTGAACTCATGACACACGAAGGAACATATTCAGATGAACTTGGCCTTATGGAAGACGAGGGAACCAGTGAGGTACGTCTTCCTACATGCACCAACTGTTATGAACTTCAAGAATTTGTTGATATTGCTCTTGCAGATATTGAAAGAGTTCTAAATGAACTCAGAAAAATTCAAAGAGAAAAGAAAGACTGGGCCTTGAAGCTAGAAATTTGTGAAATTGAGCGTGATATGATTCAAGATGATGTTAATGAACTTCAACTTCAACTGAATGGATTACGAAAATCCAAAAGTCATAGTTCTATCAAGTCTAAGGAGACCGTTCCTCATAACTCTCTGATTAGAACTAGAAACTCTCATGCATGCTCTTATTGTGGTAAAAATGGTCATAATACTAGCCAATGCAGGAACAAAATCATAGCAGAAAGGAGCTCTGAAAATCACAATAATCCGTCATGTTTTTATTGTGGAAAACTTGGTCACACCTCTAACCGTTTCAAGTTTAAGGACAATAGGAGATAGGGCTAGCGACCAAAATCCTCTAATCAAGTTAACACTCATAAAACTAACCATTTAGGACCCAAGCAGGCTTGGGTACCTAAAAATATATAATTTTGTTTTGCAGGAACACCACAAGAAGAATCGAAAAGGAAAATGGTATCTTGACAGCGCGTGTTCCAAACATATGACTAGTGACAGACAACTATTCAAATCTGTCACCAAATTAGATAGGGGAATAGTTACCTTTGGAGATAAATCAAAAGGAAATGTAATCGGAGTTGGAAAGTTTCCCCTCATCTCAACATGTGATGTAGATGAAGTGTACCTAGTTGATGAACTTGATTACAATATTCTCGGCATTAGTCAACTATGTGACAATGACTACGAGGCGCGTTTCAAACAACATGGTTGGTTTATTGAAGATGAATCAGGTAAAGTTATCCTCTCTGAAATAGGGACATAAATGTTTATACTATCAGTAACTTAGATAGTGTTGGTAATAAATTTTGGTTAGCTTCCATTCTTGATGATCCCTAGGTATGGCATAGAAAACATGGTCATGCCAGCATGTATACTATTCATAAGCTTTCCAAAAATGATCTTGTCGTTGGTCTTCCAAAACTAGAATTTTCAAAATATCAAATTTGTGATGCATGTCAACTAGGAAAATAAACCAAATCTTCTTTTAAAATAAAAATAATAATTTCTACCTCAAAACCTCTTCATTTTTGCATATGGATCTCTTTGGGACTACTAGAACTGCTAGCATAGGTGGTAGGAAATGCCTTTTTTATAGTAGATGATTTTTCTAGATTCACTTGGATATTTTTCTAAGTCACAATGATAAGGCTTTAAGGAACTTTGAGGTCTTTTGCAAGAAAGTACAGCGTGAAAAAGGATATTATATTTTTTCCATAAGAAGTGATCATGGAGGAGAATTTGAAAGTAAGGCATTTGAGAACTTATGCAATGATCAATTGGTTTCACAAAACTTCTCTTCACCAAGAATGACTCAACAAAATGGAGTGGTAGAACGTAAAAATATAACTCTACAAGACATGGCAAGAACCATGATTGTGGAAAATTCTTTTCCACATCACTTCTGCGCAGAAGCTATAAGTACAACATGACATATCATCAACAGATGCCTTATTCGACCAATACTCAAGAAGACTCCTTATGAACTATGGAGAGGAAAAAGACCCAACATCAGCTACTTCCATCCTTTCGGCTGTAAGTGTTTTATTCACACTAATGGAAAAGACAATCTTGGTAAGTTTGATCCAAAAAGTGACGAAGGTATTTTTCTTGGAAACTCTCCTTCTAGGAGAGCATATAGAGTTTCAATAAATGTACTTTATCTATTGAATAACCTATGCATGTTGTTTTTGTGGATACTAACCCTCATTTGAAGAATGATCATCTTCCTGAAGATGAAGAAATTTCTATAGGACCAAAATCTATTGATACAGGTGAAATAACTTCTGAAGAAATAACTGATCAACAAGATCAGTCGACTATGCATCATTCACAAAACCAGGATTCAAATTCAATTACTCCAACAAACTTTGTTGAAAAGGAGCTAACGTTAGTTGTCCCAAATGAATGGAATAGTGAACCTGGATATCCTCATATGTATATCATTGGAAATTTCTAGGAAGGAATGAAAACTAGAAAATCTCTAAAGCAGACATCAAGTATTGCTCTCATATCCCAATTTGAACCAAAAAATGTGGATGAAGCTCTAGGAGACAAAAGCCGGATAGCTGCAATGAAAGAGAAGCTTGATGAGTTTGAGAAAAACAAGGTGTGGGAACTCATTCCTACGCCACAAAATGCATCCATTGTCGGAAAAAAATGGGTGTTAGAAATAAGTTGAATGAATCTGGACAAGTTGTGAGAAATAAAGCCAGACTAGTTGCACAAGGTTATTCACAGTAATAAGGAATTGATTATGAGGAAACCTTCGCCCATGTTGCCAAGTTACAATCTATTCGCATTATATTAGCTTATGTTGCTAATAAATGTTTCAGACGGTTTCAGATGGATGTTAAAAGCTCCTTCTTGAATGGATTTATCTCCGAGGAAGTCTTTGTTAAGCAACCTCCAGGATTCGTAAATGAATCCTTCCCTAATAATGTCTTTACACTGTCCAAAGCATTGTATGGCCTAAAACAAGCTCCTAGAGCCTGGTATGAAAGGATAAGTTCATTTATAGTTGAACATGGGTTTGACAGAGGTAATATTGATACTACTCTCTTTATCAAAAGATCTTTGCTAGTTAACTTAATTGTACAAATTTATATGGATGACATTATTTTTGGCAGTACTAACATTGTTTTGTGCACGGATTTCTCTAACATCATGAAATGAGAATTTGAAATGAGTATGATGGGAGAACTAACTTTCTTCCTTGGAATTCAAATCAAGCAATCAAACAATGTACACTAAGGAACTCATAAAAAAGTTTAGCATGTCCAATGCAAAAGCCATAGGAACTCCTATGAGTCCATCTACTACTTTGGGTAAAGACAAAAACGGTAAGAGTGTTGATGAAATAATGTATCTAGGTATGACCGAATCATTACTCTATCTCACTGCTAGTCGACCAGATATTATGTTCAGTGTTTGTAAATGTTCTAGATATCAGATAGTTCCCAAAGAGTCTCATCTGAGTGCTGTTAAATGTATCATCAAATATATGATAGGAGCAATCGACTACGGTCTATGGTGTGAAAAATATTGAAAATTTTGATCTCAAAAATTTTTCAGATGCAGATTTTACAAGAGATAAACTTGATAGAAAAAGCACAAGTGGAACATGCCAATCACTTGAAAATTCCCTCATATCCTGTCACAACAAGAAACAAAATTGTGTGGCTCTATCCACCACAGAGGCAGAGTATTTGGTAGTAGGCAACTGCTGCACATAAGTTCTACGGATTATGCATCAATTATTAGATTATGATTTATGTCTTAATTTTTTCCTATTATCTGTGACAATATTAGTGCAATTTTTTTTATCATACAACTTTGTGCATCATTCTAGGGCTAAGCATAATGAAATAAAGCATCATTTTATACGTGATCATATTTCTAAAGGAGATATTGTGTTAGAATTTGTTTATACTGAAAATCAGTTAGCGGATATTTTTACAAAACCTTTGTTTGAGGAATGATTTTGTTTCCTTCGGAACAAAATTGGTATTTAAACAATTCCCTTATAATCGTGTGTATTGTCTTCTATAAATACTTTTATTTATTTCCATATATGTTGATCATTTTTGCAAAAAAATACATCTTTTAGTAATTGAGTAATCGTTTTACTAGTTAATTATGAATTGGCGGCTTGGTTTTGCCGAAGGTAAATTTTCAGTTGCTTTTCACACATCCCTCTGGTAATCGAGGCATCCTTTTAACCCTTCTCCCTCAGTTATATCTCCCATTCTCTCATAAACGGACTTACTTCTCTCTATTTCCCTCCATTCATGGCTAAAGCAAAACCCTCTCCATGCTCCTGTATTCCCAGAAGAAGCCATTGATTCAAGAAAACCAAAGATGATCCTGTCAAAATCGAATCTTCTAAAAGAACTGATCACATACTTACAGAAGAAGATTCGAGTGGCTCTCATGAAGACATTCTCATATCTCATAAGAGGGCGGAAAAATGGACAATGGAGTCTATTCCCAAACAATCCTCTCAGAAAAAGGGAAAAACTGAAAATGTGGAGTTTGGCCCTAAAGACATGATGATTTTCTACGGTCTTGAGGAAAAGGCTAGGTTTGTGGCCTTCAAGGGAAAATCAATTGCTTTTGGTCACACTGTAAGCTTAAAGTCTATACAAAACTCTCATTGTGATGCTCTGTCTATTTTTGAAACTCAGAAACTTGTCTCTCTGTTTGAAACTATTGGTGATATTGTTAAAGAACTTGTGCGCATGTTTTATGCAAATATTTTTGTGAATGACAAAGACGATTTGGAAACCATGGTTTTAGGGACTCATATTATCCTTGACTCTTATTAGTTGAAAAAATCTTTGCCACAAAGTTTGTTGGTTACAATGTTTTGTGCAATATTCCTGGCCAGATAATTTTGAAGTATCTTTTGATGAGGCCAAAAGTTTTTTGTCTGAAAATCCCCCTGATATAGGCCCTAAGAACTTGAAATTTGAGCATTGTGTTCTAGCTTATATTATTGCAACCACTCTGCTACCCCGTACTGGTTCTCTGAGTACTTTGTCTTTCAAAAATGTATTTGTTCTACACTGTTTGGTAAACGGTAAAGCTACAAACTAGTTGGCCTGGCTACGTCAATACATGCTTGAAAGCATCATGTATGTTTCCTCCTCTGCGAGCAGCCTGCCATATGGTTTACTAGTCTCTCACATTTTGAAAGTCATGAAAGTGGATCTGTCTCGCTTTCTCCAAAGACTATCTCCAGTACTTATGATAAAATAGCCTTTGTCATGATGGGGTATACCTTGGTTGAAGGGACTTGGCTTAAAAAGGACAAAGCACAAGAGTTCATCCTTTCTTAGAATAATGGGGGACTCAAATCTTAAGCCAACATATCCTCTTCTCCAGAACAGCTGATAGTGATACAACAAAACATTGTTGGGATTAAGGAATTACTAACCATATGATCATAAAACTAACCAAGGAAACCGGAGCATAAGTGGCCAGGCTTAGGATCACTCGTCAAGCTACAAAGCGACAAGGAATCAAGACCATGCAAGGCGTCACTGAGAAGCTGACGGAAGTCACCAAGGACATTGATGCCTCTTATGAAAGCTTCTGCACCAAAGTGATCAACATCCTGAAATATTTCCTTGGGAGGAACTGAATGTTTGGAGATGCTTCAAAACAATTATTTTGCCTTTTGTTTTGTGGTAGTTTAAAACTATTTATTTTGGTTGTTCCTGGGGTGAGCACTAGTCGATTGTGCTCACTAAAACTGCTTAGCTGTATAATTTCTATGCTTGCTTAGTTAGTACTATTTCTGCAAATAGTTTATTTTGCTCTTTTTGATTGATGTCAAAGAGGGAGAAAGAAAGGAAAAGATTTCAGGTTGCAGGTGAGCAAGATCAATATGCTATCTACAACAACCTGCTTATAGACAGGGGGAGTACTAGGCAGGGGGAGCATCACTAGTCAAGGGAAGCAACACACTTGAAAAGAAAAGGAAGTTTTCATAAATTAGTCAAACTCTTTTTAGATTATTGTCATCATAAAAAGGGGGATATTGCTAGTTTTAGAGTTTTAATAATGATCAATAATCTAAAGAAAGCTTGACTAATATTATTTTGTATATGCAGATTACTAAAAGGAATGAAGATCCACTCAACGACTATGTATCTTGAACCATTGTCGTACATGGAAACTAAATTAGTCCGCCTAAAGAAAAGGGAATCAATCAAGACTTTCAAACCTTCTAACTGAAACAAATCTCGGACAAGCAAAACAACCACCAAGATTCAGTGTAAGCCAAACCAAGGAAGATATCAGCAATCCGCCATGATTGAAGCAATCAACGAAGCTCAGCCTCGAGAATCTCCAATAAAGGAAGCAATCCTTAAGAACAAGAAATGAATCTAGCCTCCAGCTCAAGCTAGATTTATGAGGCAACCCTTGGGTCTATCTTTTAGAATTACATGCCTCACAAAAGGAAAAGGATTCCTGAAATTGCTCGATCAATCCCAGTAGCCATGGAAGCAGAAAAATATCAAGACTATAAAGGAAGAAGGAGAAGGTCATTGAAAGGAACGCAACTACACAATCTATTTTCTAAACCATTCTAGTTCTTAGTGCAAACAGTGTATTCCTCAATTTACAAGTGTTATAAAAGAGAGGAAGACATAGAAAAAAGGGAGTTGTGTCAAAATCTATTATTGTTGAATATTGTTGGATGGTGAACGGATCCAAACCATCAACACTGTAATCTTGTTATTGAAGATCTAAGAAAACCCTTGTCACCGAAGGAAAACTGGATGTAAGTACCTCACTGGTACCGAACCATTATAAAAACTATTGTGTCTTACTTTACTTCAGTTTGCTTGGCTTATTTCCTTTCATATTGTTAACTACATGGATCCCAGTTGACTAAAGCTACATCTAGTCAAATAATATTTATTTACCACAATTCACCCCCCCCCTCCCTTGTACTCTCACTAGAGTTGTGGGTGCTACATGAACGTTGTAGTTTGAAGCTTAGATTGTTCTTATTATTCTATCATATTGGTTTATTTATTCAATCTTGCGCTTAATTATTTTGTTGCTAGATCACCAATTGAATACTATCTACGAATCTAGGATTGAAATCGGGAGAGGGAATTCTAGGTTGCATATAAGATTGAGTAGAGTGAGATCTTGAACTTGAGTATCGGGAACCGATTTACGGTTAGGATAAGGATAAACATACTCGCCTTGATTGGTTATTATACAGGATTATTAATGCATTCTTGTAGATCCTAATTCTATAGGAATATAGGTGTTAGGTTATCTTGCTTAGGCGAGTAGTAACTCGGAAGAATACTACTGATGGTAGGCTAGAAACCCGTGTTTTAGTCATAGTGTTTCCTCTAATTACTGCATTTTACTTATGTTTGAGCTTAAATGATAGTGAATTGCACTTATTATGTGTTTAATACCTTGCGGGATGTGATTCCGAGTTAAAACGATAATCAGGAGCTTAATCAAACTAGTTGGAGCTTTGAAGTCCGAGTAAAAGCCCAAGGGAAGATCATGTTCGGGGGTCGAGGACCAAGTCTAGAAATCAAAATCGAAGAACAATTTTACTCCGTAAAAAATGAACAACCGCGTCGCTAGGGCTGCGCAACAGTGCTTTGTGTTGTTGTCTGTCAAAAATAGCTCTCCGAACTTCCCCACTAATGCCCCGGTGGGGTGGTGCTTGGCGCGGCATGCATATACAATATTCACACAGTATTTACCTGTTTCGGCATCGAAAGGGTTGTTTCGTCCGTCCCACTCCTATACAGTATAAATACACCAAAAAGACATTTTTAAGGGACTTTTGACCATGGAAGCTTTGGGAGAGCATTGGAGGCTACAAAATACAGGATTTCATCATTTTGACATCAATTCAATACGGGAGTTTGGATTGTAATGTTAGATTGATGATTTCTCACTCTTAAATCTTTGTGATGCCTTCCTTTATAAGTATGGAATAGTTTACCTTAGGGTTTGACATGATTTGGTGACTGGGTTGTTGTTTAAGTATTTCACTGCTGCTTAATTGCTTGAATTTATTGAAGGAGCTTTAATATAGATGTGATTTTTTTCTTTATAGTGTTTAATCGAAAGAGGAACATCGTATTGAATATTATTGCAGCGTATGCCTCAGCTTATTTTGGTGATTCTTTGAAGTAATCGAGAGACCTTTTTGAGTTACTGTTTAAATTAAGATTGAGAAATATTCGCGGGAAGATTTTCTTAGATCATTCCTACCAATAGATTCTTGCAAGTTTCATTGCACTTCACGTTAGTTTATTTGAAAGATTAAGATTTAATTGAGAGGGGAGTCTGAATCGAAGGTATAAACTGATCTCCTATTGAATTCGTAAGAATCGATAAAATCTCAAGAGTGAAATATAACAATATCATATCCAGAATAACAATCTTGCACCTATCATGTCAAAACCCTTATTTCTCAGCTTGATAAGAAATCAATTCTGCTAATCTCTAGTTCTTTGCCGTCAATTGTCAACTACTTTACTTTAGTAGTTAATCGTAGTTCGTAATCATTCCACTCAAGTTTTGATAATCCAGAATAGCAGTTAAACCAGGAATTCTAGAGCATTATTTAAATCATGTCCATGTGGAAACGATAATCATATTATATTATCTTTGGCTCGCAAGGTGCTTTTACAGATGCCAGCTTATGCAAAATTCTTGAAGGAGATATTGTCCAAAAAGTGAAAAGTGTAAGAGACATCAATTGTCAAGTTCACAAAGCATTGTAGTGCCATTCTGCAAGAGAAGCTCCCTCAAACGTGTGGAGATCCAGGGAGTTTTACTATATGTTGCTCTTTAGGAAGTACTAAATTTAAAAAATCTTTGTGGGATTGACGAGCTTCCATTAACCTTATGCCTTTGTTTATTTTCAGGAAATTGGAGGGAGAGATTGGAGAAATCAGGTCGATATCTATGTCCTTGCACCTGGCGGATCAGGCCAGAATAGTACTTGAAGGAGTAGTGGAAGATGTGATCGTTCGGGTGGATATATTTTTGTTCCCTGCGAACTTCATTGTGGTGAACATGGAAGAAAATAGGAAGATCCCTCTGATTCTAGGGAGACCCTTCTTGGCCACTAGTAGAACAATTCTAGATATTCAAGAAAGGCAGCTCATTCTCAAAGTCCAGGAAGAAAGGGTTATCTTCAAGATAGAAGGAGCAATGAGGGACCTAAAGAAGCGAACTGGAGAGAGTTAGGATGATAAGTCTGGAGTGCACCCAAAGAAGGCAGAAAAGAAGCTCTCAGCATGGATGTGTGCATTGGGTTGGGCATGCATAGGAGATCTTGATTTCGATTTAGACCATGACTAGATGAATCAGGGGAGTTTCCTTTACCTTTTGCTTTTTATTTGTGTGTCATAGGGACATGCCACAATGTAAAGAGAGTTGTGGAAAATGTAAATATGTACATGTATGTTTTTTTCTTGTGTTTTGTTTGATTTTTTTTTAACTTTTCCCGACGATGGATTTCCTCGGCTGTCTTCTTGAGGGATCAAAGTCGAAGGAAAAAAAATATTTTTGTTTTTTCTTAGGTAGTGTAACAATTCCCCCTTGATTATTCTTCAGCCACAGTTATTTTTAAAGGGTTTTTCTTGAACCACGTGTAGTTAGTTTTTCTTTTGTTAAGAATAGGGAAGTCTTGTGCTCTGGTGGTAAACAGAGATAATGTTTCTTGAGTTTGTTGTACCTTGAGAGTGGTAAGTGCCTTAGTCGTGAAGCCTAGGCTCAGTTATTGACTTTTGGATAAGTGCCTGAAATTATTTGAGTTTGATGTTGCTTAACTGCTTTGACTAGAAAGTCAGGATAGACACTCTGACGACCCGGTCGTTCGTCTCGAGAGATGTAGCCCTGTTTCCCCATTTTTTCTACTTCTATTGTGTTCTACAACTGTTATATGACTTACCGGGTTGGTTGGTTTGAGTCCGGAGTGATGTCAGAGTGAGTTGAGACACTTAGTCTCTTAATTAGAAGCTTAAGTTGGAAAAGTTGACCGGATGTCCACTTATGTGTAAAGAGCCTCGGATTTGAATTTTAATGGTTCTGTTAGCTCCATTAGGTGATTTTGGACTTGGGAGCGCGTCCGGAATGCGATTTGGAGGTTTATAGTAGAATTAGGCTTCAATTAGCGAAAATTGGAATTTTGGCAACTTTGATCGGACGTGAAAATTTTGATAGCGGGGTCGGATTTGATTTCCGGGAATTGGAGTAGGTTTGTTGTGTCATTTATGACTTGCCTGCAAAATTTGAGGTCAATCAAGCGCAGTTTGATAGGTTTCAACGTCGTTTGTGGAGTTTGGAAGTTTAGAAGTTCTTTAGGCTTGAATTCGGGTGTAATCCGTGTTTTTTATGTTATTTCGGGTGATTCGAGGTTTCGACTAAGTTTATATTGGGGTGTGAGACTTGTTGGTATATTTGGTTGAGGTCCCGGGGGCCTCGGGTTGATTTCAGGTGCTTATCAGACTTGGTTTCTAGTTGGTGAAGTTGCTGAAGTTGGCCGGTTGCTGGTGTAATCGCACATGCGAGGGATCTAGCCGCAGGTGCGGCAGGATAGGCGCAGATGTGGAACTGGGCTAGCTTTGGGAAAACCGCAGGTCGATAGAGAATGCGCATTTGCGAGCCTGCAGATGCAAGAGGTCTCCCCAAATGCGAAATAGAGGGGGAAAGGTAGTTTTCGCAGAAGCGACTCCGCAGGTGCGAGACCTGGAGCGCATGTGCGAGCCCAGTTATTTGAGTGGATTCCACAGATGCAGATAATTTTTTGCAGGAGCGGTTCCGCAGGTGTGAAATGCTTGGGAAAAACATATAAATACGGGACTTCGAGATTTATCACAATTTTTACTATTTGGAACTCGGATTTTGGAGGATTTTGAGGAGGATTTTGAAGTGATTACTGAGGTAAGCTCATTGTGTCTATTTATCTTTGATAATGATGTTGCCCCTCTAATTTTGCACCTAATTGGTGAGATTTTTAAAGTGAAATTTGGGGGTTTAGGGCTTGAGATTGGAGAGTAAATTTTGGGGATTTGGATGACCAAATGGTTTTAGGTTTTGATACATTTAGTATGGTTAGACTCATGAGTAAATGGGATTTCGGATTTTGTGACTTTTGTCGAATTTGGAGATGTGGGCCTAGGGGGCCTGGTTGAGCCTGTTTTTTATTTTGGCCTATAAGTTTGTGTTTTTCTTATGGAGTTCATTCCTTTAGCCTATATCAATCATATCGTACTACTTGTGGCTAGATTCAGATCATATGGAGGCTGATTCGAGGGGCAAATGCATTTCGAAGTAGGATTTTGCGCTGTTTGAGGTAAGTAACAGTCTTAAATCTGGTCTTGAGGGTATGAAATCCCAAAATTTGGTATGATGTGATTATTTGGTGGTGGCACACATGCTAATTGACGGGCGTGTGGGCGTGTGGGCGTGCACCGTGGGGGATTGTGACTTGGTCCGTCCCGTGAGACTGTAAAGTCGAATAGCATATTGGTGATTACATGTTCCCTCTGACCCCTAGAAATTTGACTATCATTCATGTTAGAAACTATGCTTAGGCCATATGATATCACTGTTGGGACCCGTAACAATCGTGTACTTGTTGAATTGACTACTAATCGTTGTCTTGTACTCAACCAAAGTCTTACTTGTGTGTCATATCTCCGTTTCCTCTTGTTTCCTTGTTGATATCTATTATTATCTTTGTTTGGGATGATTTGTATGATTTCCATGATCCCGAGAGGCGAGAGAGGTTAGTGACTGAGATATGGATTTAGTGTCAAGCTATGAGCTATGTAAGTGTGTATGGATCGGGTTGCACGCCGCAACGAGCCTGGGGGCTGAATGTATATGGATCAGATTGCACGTTGCAACGAGCGTTATGGCTATTTATAGATTTTGGATCGGGTTGCACACCGCAACGAGCCTTATGGCTACTTATATGATTGGATCGGGTTGGACGCCGCAACGATATAACGTTTGGGCTGAAGGAGCCCCTCAGGAGTCTGTACAACCCCAGTGAGCGCAGGTACCTATTAAGTGTCTGTATTGAGAGATGAGAACCGAGTATTGAGCTATTGAGAGCTTGAGTGACAGTTACCTTGAGAGGTTGCATTTGTCTTCTTTGTTGCTGCACTTAGCTGATTTATGTTACTATTCTGAACTTCTGGAAAATATTATATCTGGTTTACCTGAACTTAGTAAATATGCAGCTGACTTGGCTTATATTGCCGGAATTTACTCATGTCTACTTTCATTGTTGAAAACACTAAAATGAATTGTATTTGTATAGCTCGTCACTACTTCTCAGTTCCTTATTTATTATTGTTACTTAATGAGTTGGTTGTACTCATGCTACACCCTGCACTTCATGTGTGATCTCGTGTCGGAGATTTATGAGGTAGATGCCGGCGTTCGCAGTCCTTGTCTCTCCTTCTTTTCTATCTTTCTTTTCTGTATTGATATTTAGACACAGACTCTTGTAGACATTATTTCTTAGACAGGTTGTTTAGATGCTCATGACTTGGTGACACCCTAATATTTGGGGCTATCTTTCCGCATTGAATTTTGAGTTTAACTCTTGTATTTAAGAAAACTCTGTCATATAAAAGCCTTTGGTTTAAATTTTGTGAAATATTTAAGTATATTTAAAATCGGCTTGCCTAGTACTATTGATGGGCGCCATCACGACAGGTTAGAGTTTTGGGTCATGACAAGTTGGTTTCAGAGACTAGGTTACATCGGTCTGATGAGTCATGAGCAGGTTTAGTAGAGTTTTTCGAATCGGTACGGAGACATCTGTATTTATCTTCGAGAGGCTGCCGAACCCTTAGGAAATTTCACATTCTTGAATTATTGTCGTGCGAATCGTTTGATTCTGGTAACTGAATTTCTATTGTTCTATCTTTGCAGATATGGTGAGAACGTGTACTACGGGGCATGATGGACAGCCACTAGTACCACCAGTCAGGGCCGTGAGAGGATGAGATCGCGGTAGAGGCAGAGGTGCAGCTCGCACAGTAGTTAGGGAAGCACCTGTAGATCCATCAGTTGCCCAATTCAGGAGCACGCTCCAGTTGTGGATGAGCCTGTGGGACTAGCTTAGGCACCACCTGTGCCCATTGTGATTCCAGGCTTTCAGGAGGCCTTAGTTCAGATTCTGACTGTGTGCTCCAGGCTTGCATAGGCGGCCTCTATTCCGACCGCAACAGCCACTTCTCAGGCTGGAGGAGGTGCTCAGACTCTTGTCGCCTGCAAACTAGAGCAGGTGGTACAGGGACTTTAGATACCGTGGGCACCACCAGCCTAGCCGGTTACAGCTGCTCAGGACTATGTGGTTCCTGTCATGCCAGATGATGAGCAGCATCGATTCGAGAGGTTTGGGAGACTCCAACCTCCATCTTTCAATGCTACAGAGATAGAGAGTGCAAAGGGCTTCTTGGACAGGTGTCAAAGGATACTCCATATGGCAGACATTCTAGAGACTAGTGGGGTCTCGTTCACTACTTTTTAGTTCTCTAGGGCTGACTTCAGTTCGTGGGAGGATTACGATAGGCGTAGGCCGGTCGGTGCAATACCCCTTACCTGGCAGCAGTTCTCCGGTCTTTGTCTGGAGAAGTTCGTGCCTCAGTCTCACAGAGAGGAGGTGCGCAGGCAGTTCGAGCAGCTTCGTTAGGATGATATGTCCGTGACGCAGTATGAGATGAGATTCTCAGAGTTGGCCCATCATGCTATCTGGTTGGTTCCCACAGATAGTGAGAGGATTAGAAGGTTCTAGATAGCCTCACTTTTCAGCTGCGATTTCTTATGACTAGAAAGAGAGTGTCTGGTGCTATTTTGATGAGGTTGTCTACATTGCTCGTCAAATTGAGATGGTTCGCAGCCTAGAAGCGGGTTAAGAGGGAGGCCAAGAGGCCTCCCTGAAACGGTGGATTTAGCGGTGTTCTTTCTAGAGGTCAGTGATAAGTTGGTATTTTACCAACTTATTTCCTCTTGATACTTAAGTTTTTGTATGATTATTTTGAGAAACTAAGGCATTTTCTGACATTTGTTGGCATATTTCAGGTATCAAGTGAATTAGAGAAGAAACGGAAGAAACCAAGTCAAAATATGCAAAATCGTGGAAAAATGAGCTGCCGGAGTTACTCTTCGTGATCGCAAACAGTGACATGCGATCCTAGAAGATCAGGAAATAATGCATCACGATCGCAATGCAACTTCTGCAAACACGATGAAGAAGTAGGTCAACTTATCTGAAATGCTCTACGCAAACTTATGATCTAGTCTGCGATCGCAATGTTTTGCATCAGTACTCTACGTGATCGCAAGCCTATTTACGCGATCACGATTTATTAAGTCTGGGCAGAAATCTGGGCAGTTTTGGCATTTCACGATTTTTACCCCAAAACCATTTAATACACGACCTAGCATATCTTTGGAATATCTTTGGTAAATCTTTTTTTGGCTTATTTTTCAGCACACACACTAGGGAGAACAAGTTTTGGAAGCTAGTAATCTTGCACACACACTTGGGTCTTGAAGATTTGAAGCTTTTGGTTGAGAGCTTCTTAGTCAGTTGTGCTAATTTCTTCATTTCCTTGCTTTGTATTGTATATCTAAGTGTGTAGTATTTATTTCCAACACTTGATTCTTGTTTATGGGAATATTCATGTTTAAAGTGTGTATTAAATACCTTGTGCTTATGTATTGAACTATTTTTATTTATTATGAAGTGATAAATTGTTTCTTTAATGTTTCCAAAAGGATTAGCTAACCCTAGGACTCGCCCATTAACTTCGAATTATTTTTGGGAAAGATTATTTGGGGTTGGGAAAGATTAATGAACAAGAACTTGAGGCTTTAACCCTCATTTTATAGATTCGACCTAGGGATAGAATTGAACTACTTGTAGCCATATCCGGGTGTGCTTAATATCTTGATTTGTTTAGGTATAATTCAATTAGGAAGTCTTGTTAGTCTTCAGAAGAAGCTAATATAGAATTTTTACCTGTGGCTATTTAACATAAACTCGCTCATATTTGTAAAATCGTGAAAAATATTGGATCGTTACTTGAGTGTAAATCCCGATGCATTCATACTTGTAGCCATTGATCATTTTACTTTATTTCTAGGTTAGTTTGCATTTTTGCATTTAGCTATAATATTTTTCACAACCAAATTCTAAGTGTTTGGCATTTCATAACAAGTGATAATTCTCTTACATTCCTAATCGCCTACATATTGTTCTCTGTGGGATTCAACCCCGACTCAAAGTTGGGTAAATTATATTGCATGCGACCGTGTCCATTTACTTTTTAGTAGTGGATTTGGACGTCATCAGTCAGTTCCACCACGGCAAGCGTCCTCCTTTCAGACATGCTCAGAAGGCTCGCCCAGTTCACCGTGGTGCATCGTCTGGCCATGGTTCACACAGTTATCAGCAGCGTCGGTCATCTCTCAGTGATGTCAGCTCAAAGTTTGTCACATGCTTCATCGGGTTAGGGATCGTCTATGCTAGATCCTTCTACTAGTTATCCCGATTCTCAGGGCTTCCTTTAGTCCCCAGTACCAGCACCGGGGAGTTGCTATGAGTGTGGAGAGTTTTGTCACATAAGGAGGAAGTGTCCCCACTTAGTGGGAGGTCCAGCTCAGCAGAGGATCTAGTCTATGACATCAGTGCCAGTTTCTTTACCTTTCGCTCAGCCAGCTCGGGGTGGAGCTCAGTCACCAAGGGCTCTCCCGTTAGGGGAAGGCCGATCAGGTGGTGGCCAGGCCCATTTCTATGCTCTCCCTGCCAGACCATATGCCATTACTTCATATGTTGTGATTACATGTATCGTCTCTGTTTGCCACAGAGATGCCTTTGTATTATTTGACCCTGGTTCTACTTAATCATACGTGTCCTCGTATTTCGCTCATTTTTTGGATATGCCCCGTGAGTCTCTAGTTTCATCTGCTCATGTATATACTCTGATAGGCGATACTATTATTGTAGACCGTGTATATCAGTTATATTTGGTGACTATTAGGAGGTCTGGAGACCAGAGTAAATCTTTTGTTTCTTAGTATTGTCGATTTTGACGTGATTTTGGGTATGGATTGGTTGCCTCCATGTCATGTTGTTCAATATTGTTATGCTAAGACCGTGACGTTGGCGATGTCGGGGTTGCAGAGGGTTTAGTGGAGAGGCTCTATAGACTATGTTCCTAGTAGAGTGATTTCATACTTGAAGGCTCGGCGGATGATTGAGAAGGGTTGTCTATCTTATTTGGCCTTTGTAAGGGATGTTAGTGTAGAGCCCTCTACTACTGATTCTGTTCCGGTGGTGCAAAAATTTTCGGACGTGTTTCCAGCAGACCTGTCGGGCATGCCGCCTGACTGGGATAATGACTTCGGTATAGATTTGGTGCCGGGCACTCAACCCATTTCTATTCCGCCGTATCGTATGTCACCGGAAGAGTTGAAGGAGTTGAAGTAACAACTTCAAGAACTCCTTGATAAGGGGTTTATTCAGCCTAGCGTGTCACCTTGGGGTGCACCAGTTCTATTTGTAAAGAAGAAGGATCATACTATGAGAATGCGTATTAATTACAGGCAGTTGAACAAGGTCACAATAAAGAACAAGTATCTTTTTCCATGTATTGATGATCTATTTGACCAACTTCAGAAGCGAGGGTGTTCCTTGTGATGTATTTTGGGCTGACAAAAACCCCAACAACGTTGATGCATCTAATGAACAATGTGTTTCAGCCTTATCTTTACTCGTTTGTTATTGTATTCATTGATGACATCCTAGTGTACTCTCATTGACAGGAGGAGCATTCCCAACATCCGAGGATTGTGTTACAACGGTTGAGGGAGGAGAAACTTTATGCAATGTTCTTCAAGTGTGTGTTTTGGCTCAGTTTAGTGGCGTTCTTGGAGAACGTGGTGTCCAGTGAGGGTATTAAGGTGGATCCAAAGAAGATAGAGGCAGTTCACAGTTGACGCAGATCGTCCTCAACCATGTAGATTCAGAGTTTTCTTGGTTTGGCCGGCTATTACCGTCGTTTAGTGGATGGTTTCTCATCTATTTATTCTCCCTTGACCAAATTGACCCAAAGGGGTTCTCCTTTCAGGTGGTCGGAAGAGTGCGAGGAGAGCTTTCAGAAGCTCAAGACTGCTTTGACCACGACTCCAGTTCTCGTTCTACCATCTGCTTCTGGTTCTTACATAGTGTATTGTGATGCTTCGTGGATTGGTATTGTGCGTGTTTTGATGTAAGAGGGTAAAGTGATTGCTTATGCTTCGTTCCAGTTGAAGACCCATGAAAAGAACTATCCTGTCAATGACCTTGAGTTAGCAGCTATTGTTCACGCCTTGAAGATTTGGCGACACTATTTTTACGGTGTCAATTGTGAACTTGCGTCAGTGGAGGTGGTTGGAGCTTCTTAATGACTATTATATCACAACTTTGTACCATCCCGGGAAGGACAATGTGGTGGCCGATGCCTTGAGTCGCCGGGCGGAGAGTTTGTGGAGATTATCATGTCTTCCAGCAGTAGAGAGGCCATCGGCGTTGGATGTTCAGGCCATAGCTAGTTAGTTTATCAGATTGGAAATTTTTTAGCCGTATTGAGTATTGGCTTATGTGGTCTCTCGTTCTTCTCTTTATGATCGTATCAGGGAGTGCAAGTATGATGACCCCTATCTTCTTGTCCTTAAGGACACGTTCTAGAACGGTGATGCTAAGGAGGTCACTATTCGGGAGGATGGTTCATTGAGGATGCATGGCAGGCTATGTGTGCCCAATGTAGATGGTTTGCATGAGTTGATTCTCCAGGAGGCTCACAGTTTGCAATATTCTATCTCTGGGTTCCGCGAAGATGTATCAAGACTTGAGACACCATTATTGGTGGAGGAGAATGAAGAAGGACACAGTGGAGTAAGTAGCTCGGTGCCTAAATTGCCAGCAAGTGAAGTAGAGATTCCAGAATGGAAGTAGGAGCATATCACTATGGATTTTGATGCTTTGACTCCCACGGACTCAGCAGAGGTTCGATGCAGTTTAGGTTATTGTGGATAGGCTGATGAAGTCGGCTCATTCATTCCTTTGACAACTACCTATCATTCCAAGCAGCTAACTCGAGTGTATATCCGCGAGAACGTCAGGCTTCATGGCATGCCTGTACCTATCATCTCTGACCGGGGTACGCGGTTTACATCATAATTCTGTAGGGCCGTACATGAGTTGGGTACTCGAGTGGAGTTGAGCACATCATTTCACCCTAAGGCGGACGGACAGTCTGAGCGCACTATTCAGCTATTAGAGTACATGCTCCATGCGTGGGTGTTGGAGTTTAGGGGTTCGTGGGATCAGTTCGTGCCTCTAGCGGAGTTTGCTTACAATATCAGTTATTAGTCGAGCATATAGGTGGCACCGTATGAGGCTCTGTATGGTAGGCGGTGTGGGTCTCCAGTGGGTTGGTTCAAGTCGGGCGAGGCAAGATTATTGGGTACGAACTTAGTTCAGGATGCTCTGGAGAAGGTTAAGGTGATTCAGGAAAGACTACACACAACCTAGTCCAGACAGAAGAGTTATGCGAATTGGAAGGTCCAGGGTGTTGCATTTATGGTAGGAGAGCGGGTCTTGCTCCGAGTTTTGCCTATGAAGGGCGTTATGAGGGTCGGGAAGAAGGGAAAGTTGAACCCAAAGTTCATTGGTCCTTTTGAGGTGTTGCGGCGAGTTGGGGAGGTTGCTTATGAGATTGCTTTACCTCCCAATCTAGTGGGAGTTCCATTAGTATTCCATGTTTCTATTCTCCTAAAGTATCACGGCGATCCGTCTCACGTATTGGATTTCAGCTTAAGGATCTTTCTTATGTGGAGGAGCAAGTGGCTATTTTTTACAAGCAGGTTCAGAAACTGAGGTCAAAGAACATTGCTTCGGTGAAGGTTCAGTGGAGGGGTCAGCCGGTCAAGGAGGCGACTTAGGAGACCGAGCATGACATGCGCATTAGTTATCGTCATATTTTCATAACTTCAAGTATGTCTCTATACTCGTTCGAGGACGAACATTTGTTTAACAGAGGGAGGATGTGACGACCCGGCCGGTCGTCTCGAGAGTTGTAGCCCCATTTCCCCATTTTTCTGCTTCTATTGTGTTCTACAACTCTTATATGACTTACCGGGTTTGTTTGTTTGGGTCTAGAGTGATGTCAGCATGAGTTGAGACTCTTAGTCTCTTAATTGGATGCTTAAGTTGGAAAAGTCGACCGAATGTTGACTTATGTGTAAACGGCCTCGGATTTGAATTTTGATGGTTCCGTTAGCTCTGTTAGGTGAATTTGGACTTGGGAGCGCGTCCAGAATGTGATTTAGAGGTCCGTAGTAGATTAAGGCTTGAATTGGCAAAAGTTGGACTTTTGGCGAATTTGACCGGTACTGGAAATTTTAATATCGGGGTCGGATTTGATTTCGGGGAAGTGGAGTAGGTTCGTGTTGTCATTTTTGACTTGTGTGCAAAATTTGAGGTCAATCGGGCATAGTTGGATAGGTTTTGGCGTCGTTTGTGGAATTAGAAGTTTAGAAGTTTTTTAGGCTTGAATCTGGGTGTAATCCGTGTTATTGATATAGGATTTTTACCTGTGGCTAATTAACATAAACTCGCTCATATTTGTAAAATCGTGAAATACAGTGGATCGTTACTTGAGTGTAAATCCCGATGCATCCATACTTGTAGCCATTGATCATTTTACTCTCTTTCTAGGTTAGTTTACATTTTTGCATTTAGCTATAACATTTTTCACAACCAAATTCTAAGTGTTTGGCATTTCATAACAAGTGATAATTCTCTTACATTCCTAATCGCCTACATATGTTTCTCTGTGAGATTCGACCCCGACTCAAAGTTGGGTAAATTATATTGCATGCGACCGTGTCCATTTACGTTTTAGTAGTGGATTTGGATGTCATCAATCAGTTCCACCACGACAGGGGTCGTCCTTTCAGACATGCTCAGATGGCTCGCCCAGTTCACCGTGGTGCATCGTCTGGACATGGTTCATATAGTTATCAGCAGGGTCATTCATCTCTTAGTGATGTCCCAGCTCAGAGTTCGTCACATGCTCTATCGGGTTAGGGCTCGTCTATGCCAGATCTTTCTACTAGTTATCCCAGTGCTTGAGGTTCCCTTCAATCCCCAGTACCAGCACATGGGAGTTGCTATGAGTGTGGAGAGTTTTGTCACATGAGGAGGCAGTGTCCCCACATAGTGGGAGGTCCAGCTCAGCAGAGGATCTAGTCTATGACATCAGTGCCAGTTTCTTCACCACTCGCTCAGCCAGCTCGAGGTGGAGCTGAGTCAGCAAGGTGTCTCCCGATAGGGGGAGGCCGATTAGGGGGTGGCCAGGCCCATTTCTATGCTCTCCTTGCCAGGCCATATGCCATTGCTTCATATGATGTGATTACATATATCGTCTCTGTTTTCCATAGAGATGCCTTTGTATTATTTGACCCTGGTTCTACTTATTCATATGTGTCCTCATATTTCGCTCATTTTTTGGATATGCCCCGTGATTCTCTAGTTTCATCTGTTCATGTATCTACTCCGATGGGCGATACTATTATTGTAGACCGTGTATAACGGTTATATTTGGTGACTATTAGGAGTATGGAGACCAGAGTAGATCTTTTGTTGCTTAGTATTGTCCATTTTGACGTGATTGTGTGTATGGATTGGTTGTCTCCATGTCATGTTGTTCAAGATTGTCACGCTAAGACCGTGACGTTGGCGATGCCGGGGTTGCAGAGGGTTGAGTGGAGCGACTCTATAGACTATGTTCCTAGTAGAGTGATTTCAAACTTGAAGGCTCAACGGATGACTGAGAAGGGTTGTCTATCTTATTTCGCCTTTGTGAGGGATGTTGGTGCAGAGGCCCCTACTACTGATTATGTTCCGGTGGTGCGAAATGTTTCAGATGTGTTTCCAGCAGACCTATCGGGCATGCTTCCTGACTGGGATATTGAATTCGGTACTGATTTGGTGCCGGGCACTCAACCCATTTCTATTCCGATGTATCGTATGTCACCGGCAGAGTTGAAGGAGTTGAAGGAACAACTTCAGGAACTCCTTGATAAGGGGTTTATTCGGCCTAGCGTGTCACCTTGGGGTGCAGTGGTTCTATTTGTAAAGAAGAAGGATGGTACTATGAGAATGTGCATTCATTAAAGGCCATTGAACAAGGTCACAATCAAGAAAAAGTATCTTTTGCCATGTATTGATGATCTATTTGACCAGCTTCAGGGAGCGAGGGTGTTCTTCAAGATTGATTTGAAGTCAGGGTATCACTAGATGAAGTTTCTGGACTCAGATATTCTTAAGACAACTTTCAGGGCCCGATATGGCCATTATGTGTTCCTTGTGATGTCATTTGGGCTGACAAATTCCCCAACAACGTTCATGCATCTGATGAACAATGTGTTTCAGCCTTATCTTGACTCGTTCGTTGTTATACTCATTGATGACATATTGGTGTACTCTCAAAGACAGGAGGAGCAAGCCCAGCATCTGAAGATTGTGTTACAACGGTTGAGGGAGGAGAAACTTTACGCAATGTTCTCCAAGTGTGATTTTTGGCTCAGTTCACTGGCGTTCTTGGGGCACGTGGTGTCCAGTGAGGGTACTAAGGTGGATCCAAAGAAGATAGAGGCGTTTCAGTGTTGACACACACCATCCTCAACCATGGAGATTCAGAGTTTCCTTGGTTTGGCCGGCTATTACCGTCGTTTACTGGAGGGTTTCTCATCTATTGCATCACCCTTGACCAAATTGGCCCAAAAGGGTGCTCCTTTCAGGTGGTCGAATGACTGCGAGGAGACCTTTCAGAAGCTCAAGAATGCTTTGACCACGACTCCAATTCTAGTTCTATCATCTGCTTCTGGTTCTTACATAGCGTATTGTGATGCTTCGCGGATCGGTATTGGGCGTGATTTTATGCAGGAGGTTAGAGTGATTGCTTATGCTTCGCGCCATTTGAATACCCATGAAAAGAACTATCCTTTCAATGACCTTGAGTTAGCATCTATTGTTCATGCCTTGAAGATTTGGCGACACTATTTTTACGGTGTCCATTGTGAACTTGCGTCAGCGGTGGTGGTTGGAGCTTCTTAATGACCATGATATCACAATTTTGTACCATCCCGGGAAGGACAATGTGGTGGCCGATGCCTTGAGTCGTCGGGCGGAGATTTTGTGGAGCTTATTATATCTTCCAGCAACAGAGAGGCCATCGGCGTTGGATGTTCAGGCCTTAGCTACCTAGTTTGTCAGATTGAAAATTTCTGAGCCGAGTTGAGTATTGGCTTGTGTGGTCTCTCGGTCTTTTCTTTATGATCGTATCAGGGAGTGCAAGTATGATGACCCCTATCTTCTGGTCCTTAAGGACACGTTCTAGAACGGTGATGCCAAGAAGGTCACTATTCGGGAGGATGGTTCATTGAGAATGTAGGGCAGGCTATGTGTGCCCAATGTAGATGGTTTGCGTGAGTTGATTCTCCAGGAGGCTCACAGTTCGCAATATTCTATCTCTGGGTGCCGTGAAGATGTATCAAGACTTGAGACACCATTACTGGTGGAGAAGAATGAAGAAGGACATAATGGAGTTTGTTGCTCGGTGCCTAAATTTCCAGCAAGTGGAGTATGAGCATCACCTACCGGGTGGGTTGCTCCAGAAATTAGAGATTCCGAAATGGAAGTGGGAGCATATCACTATGGATTTTGATGTTTTGACTCCCACGGACTCAGTACATGTTTGATGCAGTTTGGATGATTGTGGATAGGCTGATGAAGTCAACTCATTTCATTCTTGTGACGACTACCTATTCTTCCAAGCAGCTAGCGTGAGTGTATATCCGCGAGATCGCCAGGCTTCATGCCATGGAGATACCTATCATCTCTAACTGGGGTACGCAGTTTACATCACGGTTTTGTAGGGCCATACAACATGAGTTGGGTACTCGAGTGGAGTTGAGCACATCATTTCACCCTCATACTGACAGACAATCGGAACGCACTATTCAGATATTAGAGGATATGCTCTTTGCGTGAGTGATGGAGTTTTGGGGTTCGTGGGATCAGTTCTTTCCTCTAGCGGAGTTTACTTACAATAGCAGTTATTAGTCGAGCATCTAGATGGCACCTTATGAGGCTCTATATGGTAGGCGGTGTAGGTCTCCAGTGGGTTGGTTCAAGTCGGGCGAGGCAAGATCATTGGGTACAAACTTGGTTCAGGATGCTCTGAAGACGGTTAAGGTGATTCAGGATAAACTACGCACAAGCTAGTCCAGACAGAAGAGTTATGCGGATCGGAAGGTCTGGGGTGTTGCATTCATGGTTGGAGAGCAGGTCTTGCTCCGAGTTTCACCTATGAAGGGTGTTATGAGGTTTGGGAAGAAGGGCAAGCTGAACCCAAAGTTCATTGGTCCTTTTGAGGTGTTGCGAAGAGTTGGGGAGGTTGCTTATGAGCTTGCTTTACCTCCCAGTCTAGCGGGAGTTCACCTAGTATTCCATGTTTCTATGCTCCGAAAGTATCACGGCGATCCGTCTCACGTATTGGATTTCAGCTTAGTCCAGTTGGACAAGGATCTTTCTTATGTTGAGGAGCCAATGGCTATTTTTGACAGGAAGGTTCAGAAACTGAGGTCAAAGAACATTGCTTCGGTGAAGGTTCAGTGGAGGGGTCAGCCGATCAAGGAGGCGACTTGGGAGATCGAGCATGATATGCGCATCGGTTATCTTTATATTTTCACCACTTCAGGTATGTCTCTATACTCGTTCGAGGACGAACATTTGTTTAAGAGAGGGAGGATATGATGACTCGGCCGGTCGCCTCGAGAGTTGTAGCCCTGTTTCCTTATTTTTCTGCTTCTATTGTGTTCTACAGTTGTTATATGACTTACCGGGTTGGTTGGTTCGGGTCTAGAGTGATGTCAGAGTGAGTTGAGACTCTTAGTCTCTTAATTGGAAGCTTAAGTTGAAAAAGTCGACCAGATGTCGAATTATGTGTAAACGGCCTCGAATTTGAATTTTGATGGTTCTTTTAGCTCTGTTAAGTGATTTTGGACTTGGGAGAGCATCCAGAATGTGATTTGCAGGTCCGTAGTAAATTTATGCTTGAATTGGCGAAAGTTGGAATTTTGGCGAATTTGACCGGCACTAGAAATTTGATATCGGGGTCGGATTTGATTTCGGGGAAGTGGAGTAGGTTCGTGGTGTAATTTATGACTAGTGTGCAAAATTTGAGATCAATCGGGCATAGTTGGATAGGTTTTGGCGTCCATTGTGGAATTGGAAGTTTAGAAGTTCTTTAGGCTTGAATCTCAGTGTAATCCATGTTATTGATGTTGTTTTGGGTGATTCGAGGGTTCGACTAAGTTCATATTGGGGTGTAAGACTTGTTGGTATGTTTGGTTGAGGTCCGGTGGGCCTTAGGTTGATTTCGGGTGGTTATCGGACTTGGTTTCTAGTTGGTGAAGTTGCTGAAGTTGGCATGTTGCTGGTGTAATGGCACCTGTGAGGGGTCTAGCCGCAGGTGCGGCAGGATGGGTGCATATGCGAAACTGGGCTAGCTTGGGGAAAATCACAGGTAAGATAGGGAATGCGCATCTGCGAGCCCGCAGATACGAGAGGTCTCCGCAGATGCGAGATAGAGGGGGAAAAGCAGTTTCCGCAGAAGTGGACGAAGGGCCGCAGAAACGACTCTGCAGGTGCGAGACCTTGAGCGCAGGTGCGAGCCCAGTGGTTTAAGTGTATTCCGCCGGTGAAAATAATTTTGTGCATGAGCGGTTCTGCAGGTGCGGAAATAAGGCCGCAGGTGTGAAAGGCCTGGGCAGAACATATAAATACGAGACTTCGAGAATTTTCACCATTTTTACTATTTGGACAGATGCTGTGCTTGCAAGTAAGCTTCAGCCAAGCATCAGATAAACCAAGTTCGGGTTGGGAAAAGGGCTATCTCGGATTTTGGAGGATTTTGAGGAGGATTTCGAAGGTATTACTAAGGTAAGATCCTTGTGTCTATATATCTTCGATAATGATGTTTCCCCACTGATTTTGCACCTAATTGGTGAGATTTGTAAAGTGAAATTTGGGGGTTTAGGGCTTGAGAATTAGAGAGTGAATTTTGGGGATTTAGATGACCAAATGGCGTCATATTTTGATAAATTTAGTATGGTTAGACTGATGAGTGAATGTGCTTTCGGGTTTTGTGACTTTTGTCGGATTTCGAGACGTGGGCCGGGGGATCGGGTTGAACCTATTTCGGATTTTGGCTTATAAGTTCGTGTTTTGTTATGGAATTGATTCCTTTATCCTATATTAATTATATGATACTTCTTGTGGCTAGATTCAGGGCATTTAGAGACTGATTCGAGGGGCAAAGGCATTTCGGAGTAGGATTTTGCGCGACGGTTTGAGGTAAGTAACAGTCTTAAAACTGGTCCTAAGGGTATGAAACCCTGGAATTTGGTGTGATGTGATTATTTGGAGGTGACGCACATGCTAGGTGACAGGCGTGTGGGGGTGCACCGTGGGGGACTGTGAGTTGGTCCGTCCCGTGAGACTGTAAAGTCGAATATCCTATTGTTGATTACATGTTCCCTCTGTACCCTAGAAATTTGACTTCCACTCATGTTAGAAACCATGCTTAGGCCATACGGTATCACTGTTGGGACCCGTAGCAGTCGTGTACTTGTTGAATTGACTACTAGTTGATGTCTTGTACTCAGTCATAGTCTTACTTGTGTGTCATATCTCTGTTTCCTCTTGTTTTCTTGTTGATATCTGTTATTATCTATGTTGGGCTTATTTGTATGATTTGTATGAGCTCGAGAGGCGGGAGAGGTTAGTGACTAAGATTGGGCTTGAGTGTCGAGCTGTGAGCTATGTGAGTGTATGAGGATCGGGTTGCACATCGCAACGAGCTTGAGGGCTGAATGTATATGGATCGGGTTGCATGCCGCAACGAGCCTTATGGCTATTTATGGATTGTGGATCGGGTTGCATGCCACAATGAGCCTTATGGCTACTTATATGATTGGATTGAGTTGCACGCGGCTGCGATATAGTGTTTGGGATGAAGGAGCCCCTCCGAAGTCCGTACACCCCCAGTGAGCGCAGATACTTATTGAGTATGTGTATTGCAGGCTAAGAGACTAGTATTGAGCTATTGAGAGCTTGAGTGACGGTTACCCTGAGAGGTTGCATTTGTCTTCATTTGTTGCTGCACTTAGCTGAGTTATGTTCCTATTCTGAACTTCTGGAAAATATTATATCTGGTTTACCTGAACTTAGTAAATATGTAGATGACTTGACTTATATTGCCGGAATTTACTCATGCCTACTTTCATTGCTGAAATCACTGAAATGAATTGTATTTGTATAGCTCGTCACTACTTCTCAGTTCCTTATTTAATATTGTTACTTACTAAGTTGGTTGTACTCACGCTACACCTCGCACTTCATGTGCAGATCCAGGTGTATCTTGTCACGGAGGACGTTGATCTCATGTGTGGTCGAGTGTCGGAGATTTACGAGGTAGTTGCTGGCATTCGCAGTCCTTGTCTCTCCTTCTTTGCTATCTTTCTTTTTTGTATTGACATTTAGACATAGACTCTTTTAGACACTGTTTCTTAGAGTGGTTGTTTAGATGCTTATGACTTGGTGACACCCTGATGTTTGGGCTATCTTTCCACATTGTATTTGAGTTTAACTCATGTCTTTATGAAAACTCTATCATATAAAAGCGCTTGGTTTATCTTTTGTGAAATATTAAAGTATTTTGAAAATCGGCTTACTTAGTACCATTGATAGGCGCCATCACGACAGGTTAGAGTTTTGGGTTGTGACAGATACGGTCTTAAGTGAGTTATGTGCTAATGTGTGTGTAAGGTATTTGTTGATATTCTGTGCATGTCAGTTGATATCTAGAACATGCCCTGTGTGTTTACAAAGTGAAATAGCAGTCTTGTTCAATTTAGGAAGTGATATAGGCATTTCTTTGTTGATCCAATTATATGTTATGACCCTCCTAATTTTTTTGTATCCTAATTAGCCCGTTTGAGCTTGTAATCCTACTTCTTTTGTAACCACACTACAAGTCTGATCCATGTTGTTTTTTGACTATCTATTTGTACCTTTTACCTCTCGTGAGCACTTGAAACGGTTATGATCTTGTTACGAGCTGAGTAGTGGTATGGTAGGCTTTTGAGTGGAACTAAAAATAATGGAGAAAGGTGCACTAGTTGAAAATTGTGAGAGCCACATATAAGGAATTGAAAAAAAAAAGAGAAAGAAAAAATCATTTTGAACATTGAAAAGAAAAAGGGGTTTGTGTGTGTAGTGAAAGGGAAAAAGAGTAATATATTCCTTGCTAGTTGTATTTCTCATCGTGTCTGTGCTTAAAGAAATTGTGACCTTAAGGTTATTATGTTGTGAAGGTTGGAGTTTGGTTCAACACAGTGTGGGGTTTAATGTGTTAATGTATATGTATTACAGTTCCTAGGGAGGTGTAGTCACTATATCTAAATGTATCTTACCCGTCCCGCAGCCTACATTACAGTCAATTAAAGTCCTACTTGATCCATGACTGAATGAGCTCAAATTAATAGAGTACTACACTACGGGCAAGCCTATGATTCGTTTTCTATAGCGCATGAATTCTATTTATGATAGTGAGTTAATTCTTTCTATCTTGAGTTCCTATTTTTTCTTGAATTTTATGGTGTGAGGAATTAAACTCTATCTTTGATGTGAGGGCACATATTTTCGAAGGAAATGTAATGTCTTTGGCCTCTGTGTTAGAGTAAGCGAGCAGATTTTTGGAAAATACATGGCGCGTGTGAGTCGAGTCTTGAGGCTAGGATGTTATGATAGGGTAATTGGTTTGCTTTAAATATTCTTAGCATGATGTTTTAGGGAAGTTTTCTGAGAAGAATGTCGTCTCTATGTGAAGTGTAGTTTGATTGCTCGAGGACGAGCAATGATTTATGTGTGGGGTGTTGATGGTTGGATAGAAACCTGTATTTTAGTCATAGTTTGCACTCTAATTACTGCATTTTACTTGTGTTTGAGGAAATCAGAGTGAAATACACATATTATGTGTTTTACGCCTTGAAGGAATGATTACGAGTTAAAAAGAT
Organism: Nicotiana undulata; assembly: GCA_005239495.1. Lineage (NCBI taxonomy): Eukaryota > Viridiplantae > Streptophyta > Magnoliopsida > Solanales > Solanaceae > Nicotiana > Nicotiana undulata. The sequence continues at coordinate 24,543 of ML295564.1, read as the reverse complement.
AATTGGGAGCTTAATTGAACAAGTTGGATCTTTGAAGTTTTAGTAAAAGCCCAAGGGATTAGACTGGGATCGTGTTCGGGGCTGAGGACCAAGTCTGGATATCAAAATTCAAAGAAACAATTTTACACTGAAAAAATGCACAGCGCGCCGCATGGAGAAACGTGGCAGTGCTTTGTGTTGTTGTCTGTCAGAAACTGCTCGCTGAAGTTTCCCACTAGTGCCACGCATGGGGCGGCGCATGCTGTACAATTTTCTCCAAGTATTTTCCTGTTTTGGCTTGGAAAGGGTAGTTTCATCCGGCCTACTCCTATATGGTATAAATACATTAAAACGACGTATTTGAAGGGACTTTTGGATTTGGAAGCTTTTGGAGAGCATTGGAGGCTACAAGACACAGGATTTCATTAACTTTCTATCAATTCAATACGGGATTTTGGATTGTAACGTTAGATTGATGCTTTCTTACTCTTTAATTATATTTGTGATTACTTCCTCCATAATTATGGAGTAGTTTACCTTTGGGTTTGATATGATTTGGTGATTGGGTTTTTGTTTATGGATTTCACTTCTGCCTAATTGTTTGAATTTAATGGAGGAGCTTCAATATAGTTGTGATTTTATTCTTTATGGTGTTTAATAGAAAGAGCAATATCTTATTGAATATTATTGCAGCGTATGCCGTAGTTTATTTTGGTGATTCTTTGAAGTAATCAAGGGAGCTTTTTGAGTTATCGTTTAAATTAAGATTGAGAAATATTCGCGAGAAGTTTTTCTTAGATCATACCTACCAATAGATTCTCGCAAGTTTCACCGTATTTCATGTTAGTTTATTTGAAAGATTTAGATTTAATCTATTGAGGAATCTGAATCGGAAGTATAAGCTAATCACCTATTGAATTCTTGAGAATAGATAGAACTGCAAGTGTAAAATACAACAATATCATATCCAGAACAACAATCTTGCAACTATCATGTCAATACCCTTATTTCTCACATTGATAAGAAACCAACTCTACTAATCTATAGTTATTTGCTGTCAATTGTTAATTGCTTTACTTTAGTAGTTAATCGTAGTTCATAATCATACCAATCAAGTTTTAATCATCCCGAATAGCAGTTAAACCCGGAATTTCTATAGCATTATTTTAATCCAGCCCCTGTGGAGAAGATAATCATACTATAGTATCTTTGGCCAGCGAGATGCCATCATACATGCCCACTTATGCTAAATTCTTGAAGGAGATATTGTCTAAAAGGCGAAAAGTGAAAGAGACATCGATTGTCAACCTCACATAGCATTGTAGTGTCATTCTGCAATACAAGCTCCCTCAAAAGTGTGGAGATCCAGGGAATTTTACTACACCTTTCTCTTAGGAGTACTAAATTTAAAAACTCTTTGTGTGATTCAGGCGCTTCCATTAACCTTATGCCTTTGTCTATTTTCAGGAAATTGGAGGAAGTGATTGGAGAAATCAGGTCGATACTTGTGTCCTTGAAGCTGGTGGATCAGACCACAATCATACCTGAAGAATAGCGGAAGGTGTGCTAGTTCAGGTGGATAAATTTGTGTTCCCTGTGGACTTCATTGTGGTAGTTCTCATAGTGTCTGTGTTTTAAATATATTGGGAGCTTGAGGTTATTATGTTGTAAGCGTTGGGGTTTGGTTTTACACAAGTGGGAGGTTTAATATGTAAATGTATATGTATTAATGTGCTTAGGGAGATGTAGTCATTGTATCTTAATGTATCATACGTGTCCCGCGGCCTATATTACAACCAATTAAAGTCCTAGTTGTCCATTACTGAATGAGCTCAAACTAGTAGAGTACTACACTACGGGCAAGAATATGGTATGTTTTCTGTAGCGCATGAATTCTATTTCTGAGAGTGAGTAAATTCTTTCTATCTTGAGTTCCTTTTTGTTGTTGAATTTTATGGTGTGGGGAATTACTCTCTATCTTTTGTGTGAGGGTACATGATTTGTGAAGGAAATGTAATGTCATTGACCTCTATGTTAGAGTAAGTGAGCAGGTTTATGGAAAATACATGGCGTGTGTGAGTCGAGTCTTGAGGCTAGGATGATTTGATAGGGTGCTTGGTTTGCTTTAAATATTCTTGGCATGATGCGTTAGGGAAGTTGTCTGATAAGAAGGTCGTCTCTATGTGGAGTGTAGTTTGATTTCTCGAGGACGAGCAATGGTTTAAGTGGGGGAGTGTTGATGGTAGGGTAGAAACCCATATTTTAGTCATATTTTGCACTCTAATTACTGCATTTTACTTGTGTTCGCGCTTAAATGATCGCGAATTACACTTATTTTATGTTTTATGCCTTGCGGGAAGTGATTTTGAGTTAAAAAGATAATTGGGAGCTTAATCTAACAAGTTGGAGCTTTAAAGTCTGAATAAATGCCCAAGGTGTTAAACCAGGATCGCGTTCGGGGGTCGAGGACCAAGTATGAATATAAAAAATCTAAGAAACAATTTTACTGTGTAAAAAGTTGTTTTAGCTAACCCATAGCTCTGGAATATTTTCTCCAATTGAATTCGTATTTAAGCTTATCGACTTGTTTTCTTTCATCGCTTAGTTTACTACTCTAGATTAGTTTTGTTAAATAATCACATCTTAGGAATCACTCTAATAATTTAATTGTCTTAGTTTAATTTAGTAAATAGTTAATCACAAGTCCCTGTGGGTACGATATCTTGACTTACAATCCTATATTACTTGTACGACCACGTATACTTGTTTGTGTGTTTGGGAGCAACAAGTTTTGAAAATATTCCAGAGCTATGGGTTAGCTAACAATCTAGTTGACTCTTCCTCTTAAATTATTTAAGTAGTTTATCTTATTTATTTATTGACGGGGTTAATAGTACATGTAATATTCTCCCGAAGTACGACTCGTCCGTTCAATCTAACCTAATGCCTATATTCTTATGGAATCAGGAATAGCATGAACGCATTATTAATTCTTGTATAGTAACCAAGCAAGGTGATTAGTTATATCCATATACTCAGGTTCCCGATACTCAGGTTCAAGATCTTGCCCTACTCAATCCTATATGAAATCTAGAATTCCCTCTCACGATTTCAATCCTATGAATTTTTTCTTGAGAAGGTACTTTGAGAGAACTAGAAAAAAATATATTAAGAATAACAAAACTAAATATCTTGGTCAAATTAAAAGTACTTGTAAACTGAAAAGTCATAAGTTGACTTTTGGCTAATTTTTGCTTATAATCAATTGATATAAGTCAGTTTGACCTTCCTTATCCAGACACACTTTAAATAATAGTAATTGGGATAAGATATGCTTCTACTTTTACAGAATTTGATACTTTCACTTTCTAAAATATTATGGTTGTTAATATCCTGCTAGTATGTCACGACCTGAATTCTCACAGTGGGGGCCGTGATGGCGCCTAACGCTATTCTTGCTAGGAAAGCCGACATTAGAGGGTTCAACATTTAAAACGATTAAAACACATACGAGGTCTAATATTATTCAATAAATGATACCAAAATAATGTATGAAGAAATAAAACGATACCGCGAAACTAATGCTAATATCTAGCTACCCAGAGTTTGGAGTCACAATTCACGAACTACTAAATATTACTACAAGTATTTGGCTCAAAGAAATAGTATATAACTGTTCTGAACTAAATAAAACATCAAATGCATAACAATGAGAAGACTCCAGGAATCTGCGGACGTCGGCAGATCTACCTCATGTCTTTGTGCGAATAGTCTTTGATCTAGCTCGAACTCAGCTTGGACCTAAACCTGGATCTGCACAAGAAGTGCAGAGTGCAGTATCAGTACAACCAACCCCATGTACTGGTAAGTGCGGAGTCTAACCTCAACGAGGTAGTGACGAGGCTACGGTGGGGTATTTATAATGTAACATGTATACAGTGTTTAATAAAGCAAAAAGAAAATACTAAACTAAATGAAACAGTAACTTGCAGTAAATAAATAAATAACCCAGCTATCTTTCCAGATCTCAGCTATAACCAATCCTTACGAGAATTTCCATGTTAAAATTTACATAACGGTAAGAGCAGAATACGATAACAACAAAATAAAACAGTGTGTATTCTAATTTCCATCGTATGACCAGTGACAACATGAACATTCTCCCTTATTACTCCTTGATGCGGCCTGCAACCCGATACCTGTCCACCCTTATTACTCCTCAGTATATACACACACACACACACACACACACACACACACATCACCTTTATTCCTCCTGTTGCGGCGTGCAACCTGATCCCACATGTCCATCCTTATTACTCTTTGTTGCGGCGTGCAACCCACTCCCACTAGACAATCACATTTCACCATTTATAATAAGGGTTTCACAATTTAGATCATAATCCTTCACAATATTTATGTCTCAACTGATGTAAACGAAAAATTGTACAATTAAGGAACTTCACCAATTATTACTACACAGCGAAACCAACCAGAATGTAACATGAAACACTGACAACCAGTTCAACCATTATTGTACCACAATGAAGCTAAGGAACAATTCATACTTTCAAATAAGTTAAACAATATCTAACAAAACAAGTAGACAAAAACAAGTAGACATAGAAACATCAATAAGCATGAAACTGTTAAGACATGAATATAATTAATTAGAACGGGGAAGGGAACTTGCTAAACAGATAATTTGGTGGCGCATAGGTACTCGTCACCTCACCTATACGCCACACACATGTAATTTAACATAGAAATTAAGTCGGGGATTCCTAATCCCTCAAGTCAAAGTTAGATCAAACACTTACCTCAATATCGCAGGCCACTCGCTGCTCAATTACAGCTTTTCCTTTAGAATTCACCTCCAACCCACTCGTATCTAATCATAATCAGTTCGATATCATTAATTATTGCTAAAGGAACTAACTTTGATGCATAATTATGGTTTTCCTAAGTTTTCCCATTAAAAGAAAAAATCGACCCCGGACCCTCTTGGTCCAAACTATGGATTCAGACCAAATTTCGTTTACCCATTCACCCCCAAGCCTGAATATGTAATTTGTTTCGAAATTCGACCTCAATTCGAGGTCTAAATTCCAATTATAGAAAATTCCTTAATTCTACCCAAACTCCCAATTTCTACCATGAAAACCCTAGATTTTTAGTTGTAAATTGATGAAAAACAATGGGAAATTGTATGAAAGTAGTTAATGAACACTTACCTATGAGTTTGGGAAGAAAAGGTCTTGAGAAAATCGCCCTAAGTCTTCTACCCTTGTGACAAATAAGAAGAAAAACGGCTGGAGTTCTAATTAATAGGAACTCACTGCCCGACCCTCGCACCTGCGGTGCTTGGGCTGCGTCTGCGCGTCCACATGTGCGGACACGAGGTCTGCTTCTGCGGAATTGGATTGGGCCCTTGGGACCGCATCTGCGGACGGGTCTTGCGCTTTTGCGGTCCCGCTCCTACGATGGGGAGTCCGCATCTGCGGAAAAAGGAAGGTTGGCCTGGGTCGCACCTGCGGGCTGGCGCTCGCACCTGCGGCCAAAGGCTCGCTATCAAATAACTTTTTCCCTTGTAAATAAATTTTGGCATCTATATAATAAATTTTTCTTTCTTTCTGCCTTGTCTTGTGAGATTTTGCCTTACAAAATTTTGCTTCATTTATGCCTTATGAAATAGTATTCGCATGTCCGAGTTTTAGGTATTTTGACCGAAACCGAACCAGTGTTTATTGAGTACTTGCTCAAACTCAAAGTAGGATAACCGTTAGGTTTTAGTTGAGTGAGGATGATTTCTCGAGTAAAAAGAATGGGTTTTTCCCTTTTTCGGCACGAAGGGTTTATTGTTAGTTACATAAAATTAGTTATGCCTTAGCATGAAACAGGGAATATGTTCGAGAGTTTGAACAAATTTGTACCACTTAGGAAATGGTCCAGGCAAGTCATCCTTGGCTATCAAATAACACTCTTCTTTTCATCTTAGAACCCCTCGTTTTATTCATCTCTCAATGTATGGAAGAAGAGAAATTGATCTTACATGATAGAGAAGAGCTTGTCAAGTTAGCTAAAGATGACCTGCCTTAAACCATCACTGGTGTAATGACCTTTCCATAATACGAAGGCAAGTCATCCTTGGCTACCAAATAAGCCTCTTTTCATCATGCTAGACCTCTCATCTGTCTTCTGATCTCTCGATAAAGGGTAACCTAGTGCAAAATTTTTATCCTGCGTTCATGCACGGTTCGACGGCCACCACCCCAAGGGTGTAATGTAGGCAGCCTATATTGTCGCAAGCATTGTGGGTTGATTTCACGGCTCGAACCCGTAACCTATATGTCACAACGAGTACAACTTTACCGTTGCTCCTAAGTCTCCCTATTCTCTGTAAATTAGCAGAAGAGAAAGTTTTGCATGAAAGAGAAGAGCATGTCAAGATAGCCAAGGAGACTGCCTGAAACCAAAGCAAAAATGGTGTAACCAAACAAACACCTTTTCAAATAATGGAGCAGGCAAGTCATCCTTGGCTACTAAACAAATATGACTCTCCTCTTCATGCAAGATCTCTCTTCTTTATTGAGATCATGATTACTATATGGATAGTTAGCCATGTATTTATAGCCATAGCTAAATCAGTAATGGAGAACTAAGCATCTCTCTAGCATATATAGTTGCTTTATGTTTTTTCGTTTTCATTTCTTTGACTTTGTTCTCTTCAGCTATATTATCTGGCTTTCTAATAGGAATAAGTTCTCTTTATTTGTAAGGACACTTGCACTATCAGTTTATCTCCAACCAGTTTTTTTAGGGGAATGTAATCCATACCATAGAACGATATAGCGTCCACCTATAACGATATACCATAGATCGTAATATATAGGGTTCGTCAGATATACTATCGCCTTTCAATAATTCCAGGCGTAGTTCAATTAATCTTTCTGCTTCCGCTACAAGAAGATACTCAAACGATATAACAAAGAGTGTTTACTAGTTCTAGTCGTTGTGTTTTTACTATTCACTTAATGGGCCTTACGTGACAGAATCTAAATTAATCGGCCGGGGACATGGTGAAAAAGAAAAGTAAGTCGTTGGGAATATTGACTCTGTTATTAAAAGAATCTGGTAAATGGAATGTTGATAAAATCTATGAAATTGAAGAGTGTCCCAAAATAAATGGAAAAGACAAATAAAAGTCTCCATGCCACTACACAAGGTATTGGGATCTGTATATGTGCATTGATGTTTATTGCAAAAGAAATTTAAAAGCTTCTTTATTATATAAAAAGGTCTTGTGTCACACCCTTTTAACATGAAACTTGGGGGAATCAAATCTATTTGTCCTGCCCTACTTGAAAACAAGGTCATCATTATTCATATCTTATCCAATTTTCAGCTCCATATGAAAGAACTAATGAAGAAAAGATATTGGGTATCAAAATTGTTCTATAGAAGCTTTTACATGGATACTTGCACTTGTATGAATTCAATTTTATATACCAATGTTTTTTTTAAATATTCACAAGCTCAACATAAGTAGGACTAGTGGCAGTGTTAAAACTGTCACTAAATAAGGAGATCCAAAATATAAAGAAGTAAACATACGATCAAGTTATCGAGATACAAGTACTATATAGTCACATAAAAAATAATTTTTGTCTTGTAATATAGTGTAATTTTTCGACGAAATGGGTTCAGATGTATTCGCTAGCACCTCCTGCAACTCCATATTGTGTAGGACGAAGACATGTAGGAGGGAATAATCTTCAGAGTGACAGAATAATTTCATTTGATATTACTACATTACTTACTATTTGTGCTCAAATTGAATCAAGTTTTTTTGTATGTTTTGAGAAATGCTATGTATTCTTAGGTGTTGTGAAGGAAGAACCGAGCTAGATTTTTAAACCCAAAAAGATGTCAAATTACTTTTAAGAGAAGATGTTTATGTTGGCACCAAAAATCCCAAAGAGACCCATTTAGAGAAGATGCAAAGTTTGGGCTCAGAGAGAGAAGAGAAGCTTATGTTATTAGACCAAACAAATGAAATAAAGCAAAAACACAAAGACTCAATCTCTAACCCTCTCACACGTATGAATGCACAAACCAATCAAATCCCTCCTCACAAAATAAGGGATAGTCTTCCTCCTACATGTGTTAATTTGAGTACATATGGTTTACACAATAGGAAGAAAGCAGAACCTTCTAGAACCAGATTAGCTAGATAATAATATTGTAAATATATTTTTCATTTCTTATTCTTTCATTAGTTTGTTAGGATTAGCTGAATAAGAGAAGAACACGTGGAGAAAATTAGTTATAGAGATTCTTCTTTTTGCTGTATATAACGGGACACTGTACTGATACAGAATTCATTCAAGAAAATAGCAGATTTGTTTTACTTCTCTTCATGGTATCAGAGCAATAGATATCTAATCTCCTAAAATTTCATCTTCTTCTCAGTCATATTTTTTTATGGCACCAAACTCTTCAGATGATAACTCAGAAGTTTCTGCTACTCCATCCATCACTGCTACTCTAACGTTCACTCAACCAGCCCTAGCAATCACTGATCCCACCCACCCTTGTTATCTCCATCCTTCAGACTTATTTGGAATGGTTTTTGTCAACTTAGTGTCTGATGGAAAGGGGTATGGAAGATGGCGTAGAGCCATTGTCATTGCACTCTCAGCTAAAAATAAGTTAGGCTTTATTGATGAAAGTTGTGTTGAACCTGATCCATCTTCAAATCTGTTTAAACCATGGAATCGTTGCAACGACATGGTCATCTCATGGTTGTTGAGCCCGCTCTCGAGGGATATAGTAGAGTGTTCTTTACTCCAAAACAGCAAAGGATATATGGAAAGAACTTGAAGTCAAATTTGGGCAATGCAATGATTCTCAACTCTATCGATTAGAAAAAGAATTGAGTGACCTTGTGCAAGGAACCTCTGATGTAGAAGGTTACTACACCAAAGTGAAAATGATTTGGGATGAATTAGACACTTTGAATACATGCGTTCACTGCACATGTGAGTGCACTTGTGGAGGTAAAACAAGGACTATGAAATCCCTTCAAGATGATAGCCTGATCCAATTTTTAATGGGACTCAATGAAGCCTACCCTGCTATGAGAAGAAATATTCTGATGATCTCACCCTTTCCCAGTATCAATCAAGCTTACTCCCTACTTATTCAAGATTAGAAGTAGAAGAAGATCCATGTAGCACAACACCTAGTTGAGTCTGCCTTCCTAGTGCAAAACTAGCAGCCAAAATATTAGAGATATGGAAACAATGAAGGCAAGTTCAAAACAACTTTTGAAAGCAAGAAAAACAATCAGATCTGCAATTATTGCAAGAAGTCTGAACATACAATTGACAAATGCTATAGGATAATTGGTTTCCACTCAACTTTCAAGTTTACTAAATCCAAGAGGTACCAGGGAGGAGCACACATCAATGCTGCAGATTTAGTTGTTGAGAGTGGAACTCAGTCAATCGTAGGAATGTAAGGTAATTCAACAGGAAAACAGTAACACTAGCAGTTTTCTCAGATTTTTCAACTGCTTCAACATATGAAGATTGGGCAACAAGGTGAACAAACCTCTGAGGCAAATGTTTCTGCCAATAGTGTTGGTACAACTGAACTCTTTGTAAACTATTTCTCTTGATTTCCTTATTTAAATTGTTTCTCATGTTGTTCTCACAACAATTCTAATTCCTGGTTCTAGACTCATGAGCCTCAGAGCATATGACCTTTGATTATTCACTTATATTCAACATCAAACCTTTAACTAAATCTGTAAATCTTCCACACTCCTATAAAGTAAAGGTCAGTCAAACAGGAAGTGTGCATGTTCTGCCAGATTTAACCATACATAATGTGTTGTTTGTTCTAGATTTCAAATTCAATCTTTTATCAGTCCACAAACTTACCAAACAACTTCAATGTCTCTTACCTTTTTCATACTTTGGTGCAATATTACAGGCCCCTTCAATGAAGAGGCCAGTGGGAGTTGGTGAAGTCAAGAAAAGTCTCTACATCCTCAATTCTGCCTTTATCAGTTCGTGTCTAGATTCAGGGAATCAACCACTTTTTCAGTCTTATTCTGCTTGTAATAATCTTAGGAAAGGAATTGTCTCCTATATAGTTTCTTGTTTTGCTAGAGTCAACTCTAATGTAAGCCTATGGCACAGAAGGTTGGGGCATATGCCTTTATCTAATATGCAACATATCACAATTTTCAATTCAAATATTTGTCTTCTTTTAATGATCCCTGTGATGTTTGTTCTCAACCCAGGCAGGCTAAACTGCCATTTCATTCTAGCAGTATTGCCACTAAATCTATTTTTGAACTTATTCACATTGACACTTGGGGACCCTATAAGGTTGATACCCATGAAGGGTATAGGTATTTCCTTATTATAGTGGATAATTATAGCAGGGGAACATGGACTTATTTGTTAAGAACTAAGAGAAATGCTTTCTCTGTTCTGCAATCTTTTCTTGCCTTAGTAGAAAGGTAGTTTAACACTAAAATAAAGGTCATTCGTTCAGAAAATGCTTTAGAATTAGGTACCAGTTTTACTGCATCCAATTTTTATCCTCTAAGGGAATTTTGCATCAAACTTCTTGTGTTTCAACACCATAATAAAATGGAGTCGTCGGACAAAAACATAAGCACCTTCTTGAAACATGCAGAGCTTTATTATTTCAATCCAAATTTCCTATGGAATATTGGGGGGTCTATTTATTAACTGCTACATTTCTCATCAATAGATTCTCATCTAGGTTCTCAAGTTCAAATCTCCCTATGAAATTTTATTTGGGAAAGATACATCCTATGATTTTCTTAAATATTTTTCTTGCCTTTGTTATGCCTTTTCTCTATCTCATCTTGAGCCTAGAGAAGTGAAATGTGTTTTCCTAGGCTATTCTTTTGGGGGAAAAGGTTATAAGCTTTTATATTTGATCTCCAGAAAAAATTTTGTTTCAAGGGATGTAGTATTTTATGAGGATATCTTTCCTTTTCATTCTGTTACTCCAGAAACACCTATTTTTTCCTATTGAAACTACTGCACTTAAAGATTCTGATTAGCCTGTTCTATCCCTAATCATTCTTCTCCTTTTCCTAGTCCTTCAAATCTTTCCACCTCTTCTTCCCCTTCCCATAGTAAATCCACTACTCCTGTTGCATCTTCAGTTAGTTCAAACACACCTTCACCTTTTCTTCCAACTCCTGTACCAGTAGCTTTAAGGAGATCCACTAGAGAACACAACCAACCACCCTATCGGGCAGATTATGTATGAAATGTTGTACATTTGACTGATCTAGCATCTTCTTGTTTTGCAGCTCCCATTACTCCTAATATTTTACCTTTTTCAGCTCTTTCGTCTACCGATCAAAGCCTTTTACATTCTATGTCCCATATTAGTGAACCAACTAGTTACACTCAGGCAGTTGTCCATCCCAATTAGAAAGAAGCCATGGGCCAAGGAATTTGAAGCCCTAAAGGTCAATCAAACTTGGGAAGTGGTTGAATTACCTAATGGAAAGAAACCTATCCTTTGTAAATGGATTTACAAGGTAAAATGCAAGTCTAATGGAAGTATAAAACGTTTTAAAGCCAGACTTGTTATTAGAGGAGACATTCAAAGAGCAAGAATAGACTTCACCGAGACATTCTCCCCTGTGGTTAAAATGACCACGGTCAGATGTCTTCTCACAATTGCTATAGAAAAGGGTTGGAAACTTTTTCAATTAGACGTCAATGACACATTTTTACATGGGGACCTACATGAGGAAGTCTACATGAGATTTCCAGCTGGTATGATTCGACCTAGTCCTAATCATGTTTGCAGGTTGAAGAAATTATTATATTTTTGCGCCCCCTTTTCCTCACTAAATCGGGTTTCGACATTTTTGAGACTAAGTCAACAACCGGTCAACCTTTTCAACCTTAGCTCCCAACCTTGAGACTAAATTTCTCAATTCATTCTGAGATCTCTCTGGTCCCGAACTGACTAACCCGGCAAGTCACATACGACCTGGCGGATCGTTACAATAAGTATATATAACTATATGAGAATTAGTATTAATATAGCATATATAGCATCAGTATAGCATATACTGCATGAAAATAAGTAGTAATAAG